>VWZL01000907.1:186897-203993 GCA_013396915.1 Stercorarius parasiticus | reverse complement strand
TCTTCAGTTTGGCAGAAAGATGAATGAGGACNTGAGGACGGATCTTACCAATGCTTATAAATACTTAAAGGGTGGGTGTCAGGAGGATGGGACCAGGCTCTTTTCAGTGGTGCCCAGTGACAGGACAAGGGGTAATGGGCACAAACTTGAGCATCGGAAGTTCCACGTAAACATGAGAAGGAACTTCTTTACTTTGAGGGTGGCAGAGCACTGGAACAGGCTGCCCAGAGAGGTGGTGGAGTCTCCATCTCTGGAGACATTCAAAACCCGACTGGACGCTTTCCTGTGCAACCTGCTCTAAGGTGACCCTGCTCTGTCAGGGGGGTTGGACTAGATGATCTCCAGAGGTCCCTTCCAACCCTATGCTTCTATGATTTCTATGATTTCTATGATTGTCAGATGGAAATTTGCTGGGGGCCCACAGGATGGAGGACCCTTTGCCTCCGAGTAAACACACCAAGTAGGCTACTCCTGAATCATTATTCAGTAGACGACAAATCTTAATCTGACGCTCTGGGTCTAAGACAGCAACAGTCACGCATTTGACTGAGCTGTGGACCAGAAGACCTGAGCCAGGCTCTAGGGATTCCCAGTTTTACAGGCTGCTGAAACTACGAATAATTCAGGGATTCCTGATAGATCATATGGATTTTCCAAAATATTTTGGTGTTATCGGTAGCTTTTATTTGCATCAAAACCAATAAAAATCTGCCTAAAACTTCATGTGTAGAGTAAACAAAGGATGCTGCAAGTTGTTCTCAAGACTACTCACAATAGCTTTAACTTGCTGGTTCAGTACTGAGGGCAGTGAGCTTGTGCCAGCAAAAGGTTCAGTGACTGAAGGTTTCTTGTGCATATGAAAAGATGCTAAACTCCAGAATCCCGCTGAAGCTTGCAGTATGCTGGCTAGTAAGATAAAAACTGGCTTGGTTATCCTCACATCTCTAATCATACTGTCAAAGTTAGGAAACACGGCAGACCCTGCAGGATATGGACTATAGGCCCTGCAATGCTTATAAAGCATCTCCTGAATACTTAAAAAGCATTCCTTTAAAATAAATCATGCTAGATTCCCTGTGTAGATTCCCTAGTAGATTAATGTTAGTCTTTTTCATAAAAGAATGGTGCCACAGGTATTCTCCTTGAAAAAGAAAACTATTTTTGAAGAGAACAGATTCAGCATATAAGGTCAGATCACGGAATCATGGAATCACAGAATTTCAGAGTTGGAAGGGACCTCTAGAGATCATCTAGTCCAACTCCCCTGCTAAAGCAGGATTGCCTAGAGCACATTACTCAGGACTGCATCCAGGTGGGTCTTGAAAGTCTCCAGAGAAGGGGACTCCACAACCTCCCAGGGCAGCCTGTTCCAGTGCTCTGTCACCCTCACCGTAAAGAAGCTTTTTCTCATATTTGATCAGTTACAAAAAAACCCTCCAACGTTATTTATTCTACAGTTATCAAATAATAAAACATTTTATCCAGATAATATTTTATTGTACCTGATGTATGTGAAAAATACTGTGAAGTAGTTGAAATTATAAGGCAGAGCTCTTCATTGTGACACTTATTTTAAGAGGATTTGATATGAAGTTACTTTGGGTAGCAATATTTGTTACAAAAGATTAGAACAAAGCATCTCAAAAGCCTTCTGGACTCAAGTTGGGCTGCAAGAGAATAACTTTGGCTTAATGTGCTCTTCATTGCTTACAAATGAAAAACCAAGCTATGAAGGAAAAAAATCCCGACTTTAAAAATGGTTTTCCTGTTCTGAAAGGGATAAAAAGAATACTAGAAGTTTGTGCGATGTGTGGGAACTTCTTTGATTTTTTTCTTATTTTATCTTTTATGGTATATCTCCTCCTGCTAAAAGGCAAAATATTCAGGTTTAGGAAAATGTACTGATTGGTTTGCAATTGTCAACCTTGCACTGTCATATGTAATGCATTGGGAAGTAACTGGTTAATACCACTGTCCAGATAATTGTTTAAGCTTCAGGGAGATTGTTAGAATAGGAATTTTATATCTTAACACCTCCCTGTGTGATACACATGAAAAGCACAGTCATCCAGTGACGTGTCGTCACTCACCAAGCTTTTAAAAAGCATATTATTCTGCAAAAGGAGCTGCTTCATGCCCCATCCTTCTCCTCTATGATACTTACTAAAAATAAAGGGAAATCCTCTCTGAAACTAAGATGTATGCTACTGAATGACAACCCTCTTTGATTATCTTTCAATGAAATTCGGTCACAAGAGGCCATCCCTAGAAGCTAGATCGTATTCTGCTCGTTTTGGAAATTAATGACAATGATGAAAGTCTTTTGCCAGAGCTCAGGCAGCTGTGTTAATGTACAATAAATGGATGCTGCAGACACTTAGTTTTCCATGTCAGTTTTTAAGCACTCAGTACCAGACTGTGTAGAGGGATGCCATCTTCGCATTTCAAACCCATGCTCAGTTTCAGGTATCTCCTGTGTTTCTCCTTTTAGCCCTCCGAACTCATATTGGGGAATGCAGTTTCTCTTTAAAAAGTTGGCTTGGCAGATTTACCTGACTGCTTTATGAAAATGTAAATCCTTTCTTTGCATGAAAGGTTCTTACACCATAATATGAATCAAGGTGATCGTCCATTGAGATCCAGACTCTGGCCTTCACAGATTAAAGCCAAGGTCCAGATCTTAATGAACAATCATCTTGATCTAACGGTATAACAACTTCTTTTCATGCAAAGAAATGGTTTGCATCCATAAAACTGTCTTAGGTAAACCTGTACAAAGGCAGCAATGTTGTAGGAGCCTTTTGAGGAATTGTATCTCATTAAGCCAAGGCTCCTCTTATGTCTTGAAAGTAATGCAAACTGGAGCAGAATTTTTGCTATTCATTGAAATCTTGCCACCAATAAATCTCTTCTGATCAGAGACTCTTCAGGCACCAACTCTCTAATATAAGCTGTGGCTTAAACTTTTATCCAATTGATTCTCAGAGCACTGAACCTTCAGCTTTCCTGAAAGAAGCCTGACAAAGCCAAAGGAATACATAATCAGGAAAGAGGTAGAGTAAGGAAGCCTTTCAGGAGACGCAGAGTATGTTTGCGGAATGGGACTTTGGGTATGCTTTCCATCTTCTGACGCTGGCTATAGGCCCCAGCCATGATCTCATTCCATGCTGACTGGCCTTGCTCTTCTAGCAGAGAAGGTACACAGTCTGTGGATCAAATGGACATGGGCAAACCCACATAGTGCCTCATTTTTTTTTTTTTTTTTTTTAAAAGACGACTGTGAAGTTCATCAGAGCATGCATCTACAAGCCAGTTAAAGGAGGAAAGAATTTTATCAGGACAGTGAGAGATGAAATCAAGATCTAGGAAAGTGTACAGGCTGGGAATGAAAAAAATCACTCTTCATCTTCTGGTTGAAACTGTGGCACTGAGTAGTAAACAATTTTAAATCCAAGGAATCAGGAAGAGTAATATTCCATAGCGGTAAGGGCACTCACCTGGGTTGTGATGACAGCTTTGCTATGAAACTTCAAGACTGATTAAGTATTTTTAATCACATGAGGTACATAGATTGCCTCTGGAGCAGAGAGGGACATACCTTATGGCTATGAAGTCACTTTCTGTCACTGTTACTTGCTCCCTGACACGGTGAGTCCAGGAGTCTTTCCTGAAGAGCGGCAAAGCTTGTACAGGAAGGGCAGAAAGTGTTTTGTGCTTCTCCTTGCCCACCCTCTTCTCACACCCAGCCAGCTGCTTAGAGATGCTTTGTTTTAACTGCATGTCCCATCTAGAAAAATATCGAGGAGGGAAGGCTTGAAAGAATTATCTGTCTTCTTTGATCCCAGGGTTTGTAAGAAAACAGTGCTTGTGCAGGAAGAACCTCATTCTTGCATTGCCTGGAGTCCTCTGAAAGTAGGATCAGAGTCCTTAGATGTCATAGGGAGGACATATTCCCTGGCTCCAGAAGGATTTAGAAATCACTGTAGGTAGAAGCGTAGTTGTAGGTCTGAGATTTATGTAATTTAAGTTCATACACTTACAATGAAGATATCTACACCTGAGCTTGCCTCCATTTCTACCTAGGGGAGAGAAAAACAAGATGTGTCTAGCCTAGCTTGTATGGGTAGGTTAAGATTATATCAGTCATGCCTAAGAATATTCTTCTTTTGCTTTTTCATAGATGAAAAAAAAAAGGCATAGGATAACCAGTATAAACAGCATAAATCTCAAGACATCTGTGATTAGGGAGTTGAATCCCACTCCTGGTTCCTGGAATCTTTAAAATCTTTTTTAAAAAGTGAGGCATGTATGAAATTTTCAGCAGTACCCAAACAGAGATTTTCATAATCAGAATTTTGCAACTAAATGCCTTAAAGCACTTTTGGCTCTGACTTTCAGGTCTTCTTGTCTCTACCATGCTCTGTAAATCAGTGAAGAAATATCCTACTGAAAGTATTTAAAAGAAGTGTCATCGTTACACAGGTCAAGCAATTTGTTTTTAAGGTCATATTAATCATTTTGTATGCCAACATTTTAATTATTTTACTAGGGTGAGATATTTCAATTAAAACAGAGTTTTGCAACAGTAAATTAAGATCTTTTCCAATTTACATTTTCTGTTAACATCAATTATGATTGTGTTGAAAGAACTCGACTCATAGAATACTGTTCAACGTCTGGAAAAAAGTCATGACATTTAATATACAACTGTCAATCTCTACTTTAGTGAATGTTTACTTGCCATGCTAAACAGTTTCTATTGTTATATGCATATTGTACTTTTTCCATCTTCTTGTATCTTCAGAAATACTTTCTAGCCAAGCAAACAAATAAACTGCTCTGAATTATGCATGAAAAATTATTTTGGGACTCCATCTGCTAAGCATTATTTAGAGTTTGTTTCTTAAGTTAAAAATGTTTACCCTGTATTATATTGCAACACCTGAATGGATTTTATTTCTTAATATTCTGTATTATCACATGACTAACTACATATCTAATAAGAATACGAGCAGAAAGATCCTAGTTCAGCAAGGCATTTGAATACAGGCTTGCAATTTAGCTATCTTCATCATCCCACTATGTTCAGGAACTTTGCTGAGTGAGATTCTTCATCAGTTCAGTCTCACTGCCTGAGTCATGTACATTATTTTACTCTCACTGTCAATATTTTTAATTTACTCTAAACCAAAAAGTGTTGTATATGTTTTAAATGCCGTGTGTTTCCAGCCTTTCCTGTTCCATGATTTCAGGCTGTGTCCATCAGATGTTTGTAAGCTTGCCTCCAGCCTTGCTCTTTGTTAGAAATACAATGCAAGCTAATATTTTTTTTTAGTTCAACAGCCGGTTACTTCTGTTACTAGGATACTGTTTACCATAAAGATTATGGTGTAGAATGTACTAGCTAAAAAAAATAATAAAACACTAACAGAACAATGAAAAGCTTTCAGAGGACATAAATCCAAAGGCACTGAGGGTCAACTACTATCCAGCTATAAAATGTGCCTTTTTACATGGGTCAAAAGAAGCAACGCCGAATCTGTTAGATTCCACTGTTAAAAACAGAGGACAAAAAAATATCTAAATGAGAGATGAAAGAAGCGCTTTTCACACAGAGCTAGAAACAAGCTAAGCCCAGCATTAACTACCATCACATTGGCTTATGGCTGTCTAGAAATAAAACGCTGTTGGCAGGACAGGAAATAAATTGAAAGACAGAAAAACTGGATGCAGGAATGAAGTATGTGAACTAGACAAGTAACCAGAGAAAGATATAAAAAAAGGAAAAAAAAATGTACACCAGCTCCACTGACCTTCATAAGCAGAACAGAGAGGAAAACATGAAATTAAAAAATCTAGACCAGAATAAGAAAGCACGTTTACAATTATTGCTGTGGGTGCTACATTAGGGAGAAACATTTCTCATTGAAATGAGTAGGGAAAGACAGATGCCTGGTTTACCCTGTAATCTTATACTTGGATGGGAAAAGATCTATTGAATTCAGACATTGCTATGAAGCAATATTATTCGCTGTAGAGTGGAGGAACTCCCTCTAAATGCATAGTTTTCAGACATATATTCAGTGCAGAAATGTGCTAGAACCTTTGAACGTTTCTAGAGGAAGGTCATATTTGTGTTAATTGTAAGCAACAAAATTAAACACACAGGTTCCCCCTCCAGATGCACCGAAATAGAAGTTTTCAAGGCTATTTTTAGAGGAAAAAGCAATCCAGAAGTAGTGGTTTTGAAGTTGTTGGAGATCTGGAACAGAGGATATCTTCCAGTGTCATCAATAGCATTAATGGTTAGTCTCTTTTTATTCCCTGAATAAAATGAAATAAACATTTAAGTGTGATTTCAACAGAGTATTTTGGTCAATGTTATAATAGGCCAAATAAGTAGACAAGATAAATATTCGGGCAGATGAAACATGTTAATTTAAGAAACATGATGACTGGCTGTGGAGATGAAGAAATTATTCTTTACTTCACCTATGTTCAAAATATTTTTTGTTTGGACAAGTCTCTTATTTTCATTTGTTTCTATCTTTTCTGAATGAAAGGCATTAACGGTGTTGCATTAAGAGGCAAAGTAGTTTTGGCAGAAAATAAACCCTCTTGCGTTCTAACACTCCTCACCGAGGTGGGAGGCTAGGTGTGGCTAGGTTTAAATTCTGAGTGATGTCCAATTAACCACTATCAGTCCAGTTGCGGTTAATATGTATTAAAAAGTTACAATTTGGATACACCAATAGTGAACTGCACCTTCAGTCTAGTCGTGCTCATGAACTAGCATGGCCACTCTCAAGTCTTTGGTCGCATTCAGTGAGAAACCGAAATGACTATCTACTTAAACAGTGCAGTTTTTTTAAGCAACAGATATATAGGTTCTTATGGTTGCTGGTGATAAATACACTGTCTGCAAAGCACGTGCAAATGAAAGTATTGTTACGAAATGTGCGACAAAGTCATAAACAATACAGCCTGTCTATAAATGTAGGATAGAGACTCTTTAGAGAGATTTCTAAGTTTCCCGAGGAAGCACTCGGTATAGTCTAAGTCTTACCCAAAGGCGTCCCTGTGGGGGGGAAGAAAGGCTAAGCCCGTTGACTGGTACCGGGGTACCGGAAGTCAAAGGCAGTCTGTGATGGAGTTCTCCTCGACTTGTTCAAGATGGTGTCTTCCCTGATATCCCCCCTTTCTTGGGCTATTTTTATACTATTTTGTACTTCAAGGTGGAGTTTGAGTGACTTCAGTCATAAATACCTTTATTACGATTGGTGTAAAATTCTCTTGCTTCACATTTAAAGGTATAGTTTACAAAAAATGCAGGCCGCAGAGTCAAGGAGGAGTGGTCGCACCTTGGATGCAGGTAGCCTTTGGGATGGAGGTGTGTTTTGGTATTATAATGACATTGTAATGAGCAAAGTTCACACAAAGGACAGCATTTTGTCAAAATTTGACAAACTGTTGGCTCAGGGTAGTAAGTATGCAGCTTATCAGTTCCGTAGTACCATCTCATTCCTATATCTGCTGTATTATCACAGGGCTGGGCCATGGAATTTCCATCCCACTCCCCTCCCCGTGTTGCTTTGCAAGCAATATTGTACATGGATTCACAGATGTAGTGGATTCTTTGCATACCAGCTGTGGCTGTATTCTACCCTAGAAGATTTTTGATTTTATACCTTTTCTTAATGTGTGAACAATGCTGTATTTTTGATCATTTTAGTAACCATTCCACAAATGGGAACCAACTCAGATTTGTTGGACTAAATGCTCTGATCTGAAAATTTAATATATACATGTGTTTCCAATTTTGTTTAAAACACATCTATGTTTAGGGACATATAAGTTCCTTTTGGTATGAATCACTAAGTCATTAATCCTGCATTCTCCTTTCTCTTCCCCACTTTAACTGTGCTCTTTACCTGCTTCCATGACAACGTAACATCATGATCCTGAGTACTGCCAAATGACATGTCAGTATAAAGCCAAATAAAATACAAATACTAATAATTACTATTACTAGAACTATTACCAGTACTACTACTACTAAATAAAATTCTAAAGCCTCTTAAAATGTAGCTTCCGAAAGGAATAGTGAATAACATTGCTTAGCAGCACAAATTAACCCTTGCTTAGTTCTCTGCTGACAAGGTTAAACTGCTAACCAGCAGCTGGGTAAGCTCAGTAAAAATGCTTTCTGTCTACATTAGCTACAGTGAAATCTGAAGTACAGCCATACCCCAAACTGAAGTAATTTGATGTTAACAAAATATCTGATTCAGACCTATAGCACACACTTTTCTCTTTGCGTGAATATTATAAGCATACATTTCCCCACATATTTTTATGAGTTATTGGCACTGCCTCTACTACAAAGAACAGGCAATGTAGTAAGATAGAATATAATCCAAGAAATAATATATCCAAAGGATGGTGCAGATTTCCTCTGACGGAAAGGACAGATAACTGTCTAAATGGGCTGTGATCCAGATTGTTTGTTTCTGTTTCTAACAATTCCTAATTCACAGAAGAACACAATACAGAAATTAGCAAGGCATCCTCCAGAAAACAACAAGAGAAAGATATATATCTGAAGATTCTAGTGTGTGAATCTTTCTGGAACATAAAGTAGTAAAAAATAAAGAGTTCAGAGTTGAAGCAGCAGACTCTCCATCCTTACTCATTTTTAATTGTCTTAACAAAAGTAGCATGTACATGTCACCATTCATTAGAAAATTCAAAGCATTTTAATCTATTTAGGGACTGTCACATTATGAAGTCTACCCAATGTAACTGATTGTTTGGGAGAGATAATTTGCAATTTTTAGTGGACTGTCTACAAGTTCCACTAATCACCTTAGATGAAAACCATGCCTAGACAATGGGTATGGTTCCTTTATCCATGTTTGAATATTCATTTGCATTTATTTTTGCGTAATAGAAATTAATTGGAATAAATGTGTGTCAAATAGTTAAGAAGTCAGTAACCTGATTTCAGGAGAAAGATAAATTTCAGTTTCACAGAAATGTCTATCTGTATTTTTCTTCTATTTTTGTCCTGTGATCTCATTTTACAGCATATGACAGCCATCATCTGCTCATAAACCATCATTGTGAAAGCCTAGAATACAGCAAATAGACTATTTATTCAAATTTTGTGTTAAAATAAGAAAAGGGATTGATATAGTACTTATTAAGGTGTAAATGATTCATAGCTGACCAGTTCATGGGCACATACCATTGCCCATACTGAGTACATTACATGGCATGTATTAAGCATTGGAACAGGCTGCCCAGGGAAATGGTTGAGGCACCATCCCTACAGGTATATAAAAGACGGGTAGACATGGTGCTTAGAGATATAGTTGAGTGATGGTTTTTGTCAGAGACAGGTTGATGGTTCGACTAGATGATCTGAAAAGTCCCTTCCAATCTAGGCAATTCTATGATTCTATGAAGATACTGCCATTTGAAAGGTGGCCATGATACAGAAAGCACTTTGCTAGTTCACCACACACCACATGACCTATAGGATTTCTGAGTATCTTTCTGTTTGATTGCTAATTCACACCCAAGAAAGCACTTTGGATAAGTGTCCCAAAACTCCAACAATTCATTTTTATTTGGGGACATAACGCAATATCTAATTCCACTTATTTCTGCAATGAATAATTGCAGTGGTGAAACGTGCACAGCCCAATGCAAAGGACAGCACTGTACAGGGATTATGGTACTGCTTAGCAATTTCCCTCCTCCTGTAGTACAGTCAGCAGCACTCTAAAAGTTAGTGAAGCAGCTGGCAGAAACATCCAGTCCCAGCAGTGCTGTTTTCAATGTACTCAGTCACTTCTGCAAACCTGATTGTTTAAATTCAGTAATTATTTGATTTTGGTGTTGGTATTGTTTTGTTCTTTTTTTTTCTCCTCTCCTTTTTTTTTGTTTTCCCCAGAATCCTAAAGTTCTAATAAGGACCAACACTAATCCAAAAGCAGTTTTCAAGTTCATATCTTCCATGTTCAGCTTCTTACCCAGCCATGAACAATGCAGATGATTGATATATCTTGAAGTGAAGCGCTTTTTTGTCATTGTCACTTTGATTGGCCAGAAATGATTCCTAAGTGCAAGATATGAAAGGACTCTCAGTCCTCAAAGGGAAGTGTAGGAGGGGGTGAGAATGGTGCGGCAGAGAAGTTTTTCCGTGTAAAAAATATCCATCAATTTTTGTCCTCCTTATACCGTTGCCATTTTGCTTATTTTTATCATCAATGAGAAGCAGCATTTTCTAAAGAAGAGATGAACACTGTCACCAACTTTAAGAACTGATTAACAGGAGGTATTTAAAGTGGAAATTCAGGGAAGTGGGGGAATGAGGTTCAGCAATTAAGTGAATTTGCAGGTCTCGTCTCGTCTCGTCTCGTCTCGTCTCGTCTCGTCTCCTCTCCTCTCCTCTCCTCTCCTCTCCTCTCCTCTCCTCTCATTTTCTCTTTTTTTTCCAAGTACACTTTAATCAGGTGAAGTACTGCTAAACTCACAGCTGTATAGTGATATTGATTGATTTTAAATCTTCCACTACGCTGACATTCCTCTACAAATATCTCCCAGACCTAAGAGAAGGAAAGTAAGAAAGCTAATGTGGAAGTGGCAACGGGCATAAGTGCAGAGGAGGGGGCTGGATAGCCATCACTAGAGAGGCAGCATACAAGCTGAGTGAGGAGAAGACCTACCAGATAAAGTGTTGAAGGTGAGGGGAAGAAGACTTGAAGGTATGATCAAAGCACCATAACAAAATAGCAAATGCACCAGTGAAACAAAGCCATAGTATCAACAAAGATACTCTTTTCACCAAACTAGAAATCAGACTAGTATCTCAGCCCTAAAAAGTAAAGTGAACATTTCTGTCAGTCCTTTGAATGACACTTTTTATTAATAGACTTGGACTACATGGCTTCCCTGGCTTCCAATCTAGGCATATCATTCAGGGGTATATCATTCAAGGGTATATGATGAAAATATATAGTGGTTCATGATGACTGTATTCAATGAGAGACACTAAACATGAAAAAATTTGGAGGAAAGGCTCTAGAGCTTTCCATACAATAAGGATTGTCTAATTTAGTTAACTAATTTATTATTTGGAGCCCTTTGAAAGCAGGTACTGAATCCATTGTGTGATGCTGCCTATTCAACTCCATTGTCTGTTCTCATGTTTTTCTCGGTGTCCTTGAATCAGGAAGATTAAATAATACTGACAGTTAAAAAGCCTTGGTTTAACTTGCGTAGATGTATCTGGAGATCCATGCCAGACTAGAGTTCATTTAGAGATGTTGCTTGACAACCTGATCCTTTGAACTCAATCTGTACTTGATCTTGCACCTCTACGTTGCCATGGCTCCCAGATAAAACAAAGTAAGTCTTTTACCCTAAAGGCACACCAGCAACTAACATATTGCAAAAAGGTCTCCTTGGTTGTGCTTTCAGTTCTGCAATGCTGATCCACAAACTCTCTTCATGCACAATCATGCACATCATTAAGTTTCCTTTATAAACCTTCAGAATATTCTTAGTGAAAAAAAAAAAAGAAAAAAAAAGAAAAAAAAAGAAAAAGGGTATAACTCGAATCTCTAAAACTCCATTAAAATGATTGTTATGATCTCTATCCTGTTAACCTTTATGATCTCATTTTCCACAGTTGCCGTTAAATTGCTTCCTGCAAAGTGCCAGAACAAGTGACATTGACAATATGTTCTTTATTTTACCCATGGTATCAATGGGTAAAAATGATTCCAATAAGTCTTCGCCAATAATTATGATTCTCTAAGAAAATATTGCACCTATCTTCCTGTAAAAGGTAAGAATGGCAAAGTGCATACCACTGTCAAGCAGAATGAAGTGCTCTTTGGAATATCTTAAACAAAATACAACATAAAATAAAAAGTGTATGTTATGAGTTAGGAATCTAGGAACATAAATGGATTCTTAATGTAAGCAGTTTTTCTTCACAGAAAAAAAGGGAATTTAAAATGTAGCAGAAAAACATTTTTCTATGAAAGGCTGGAGCTGCAGGAGGTGATTGAAAGCTTTGCAATGTAATGTGGTACTTGTAAAGTCATGATTGCTAGTTATAGAATATTAATTTTAAATTATTTTTCAAATGTTTATCACACTATTTGAGATTCAAACTGTGAGAAATGTATTCATGGTCGCAAATATTTCCCAGCAATCACAATATTTTCAAAGAACTATCTGTACTGAAACAGAATATTCATCTGAAGGTGGGCAAGATATGAATATGGTACTAGGGGGTTGACTTGGTGAATTTTATTTTTATTATGAAACATTTGGTTGTGTAATTATAGAGGAAAACAGGATGAAATAGAACTGGTTGCACTTTTTTTAATCTTAAGTGAAATATTTTGACAAAATTGTTTTTCTTTCTCAAGCTATTCCTTTCCATTTTTCTTCCTTTTCCCTTCTCCTTTTTTTTTTGTTGAGAGATTTTTTTTTTTGTTGAGAGATTTTTTTTTTAACGATTATACGAATGTAGGCTTTTTTTTCTTCTCTTTCCTTTTTTGAGACAAACATGAACATATTTTAATGAAGACTATGTTTTGACAAAAATGCTATCTTCCATTAGTGGAAAATATAAGAACAATTTTGCTGGTAAGTCAGTGTTGTCATTCCCCTATTTTCTGTAAGGCACTGCTCTTGTGTATGCCCTGAAAGCATTATTGCAAGTTAAAAGGAAGGATGTACATCTGATGTCTACAATCAGGGATATAAATCCATATATCAACTCATAAATAGAAGGAGATAATTTTTCAAACACGAAGTACTCCCAGCTACCTGTGATTTAACTCTGAGAGCTAGATATGATATGTTTTGCTACCAGATATAACACTTTGTTGTGATTGCAATGTTGCTTCTCAGACAGTTTAGATTTTTCTTCTCCAGGGAATACGATGTTTTGTCTCAACTAAAGGGTGAGGGGTTTTTTGTGATATTTATTACTGCTCTGTGAGTATTCCCTGCTCTCTGTCCATCACTTTTAGAAGCATATTGTGGTCTTTGAAGTACACATTATTTCAGTGTTCAAGACACGTTATCATTTCAGTCAACATTTCAGTAGGGCACTCTGTTACTGCCAGAGCACAGATAGGTCCCATTCAGCTCAGTGTTAGATAACAGATTCTTAAACAAGATTACAGAAGCAGAGCAAAACCATATGGCTAAGAAATTAGTCTCTATCATATGTAGTACTTTTACCACATCCATATCTTTGAATTTATAGGGTGTGCAACGGCCTCTCACATAAAAGGTACAAGAACCAACTGTATTCTTCATCCTGGAGAAGTTCATCAGATATAGTACTGATCCCTAATGATGAGAAAGAAGGGACTGTGGCGGAAGTTTTTTCTTAGGTTTCTGATGTTTTTTCCCTGCGTTGGAAAGCAAGTCTTTTGGCTATAATACTGAAACAATAAAGATTAAGTTCCTAATTGAACTGTAACTATTCTGCTTTACTATGATACATGTGATCTTGTAAAGACCTGAAATTCAATTGTTTATCAGTCTGTGTGAGTTCCTTGCATCCGTTTCATTCTAATTTTCATTTTTTGGTTGTTGATATTGTTTAAAACAGTTTATTATGTGTTATCTACTGCCCACATCAATACTGATAAACTTAGCATTAATCTTACATGTTGTGTTGCAAGAGCTCTGACTCTCCTGCCCCCTCACCACAAGCTTGTTTGCCATCAATCAAATCATCATGACATATTACTTATATTTTTCCATTACTTAAGACCTGATGCACAGGATAGGATCCCTTCTTATAAATGCGGCTGCAGGAAATCTAGAAATGCCAACCCCAGCACTAGGGTTTCCCCAAAAGGAGAGAAACCCCTCCTTTCCCAGCCCAGCCTCAAAGGCTTAAAAAACAATTAAGTAAGAGAAAGTTATACATCTTTTTTTTCTCTTTTTTTTTCCTTTTCTTTTTTTAAATAAATAAAAAAAAAACAGCTGGCCTGGGACAAGTGGAATTGCCATCTCTTTCATGTGGTTAGGAGGTAGGGTAGGGAAGGAGAAGGTCTTTCATTGGCTATGTATCACCTACAGACTGGAGAGAGACCAAAATATTTCCACTCTCAGGTCCCTAAAGTACTGGAGGCTGAATTTTTCCCATCACAAGGAGCAGGCCAGCAGAAGATAGCCAAATTTAATTATTCCTTGTAATCACTCCCCAAGAATTGGTGACTATGAGGTGCCGTATTATACCAAGCAGACCTGGTATATATTCTAGAGGGTATTTGTGTTGCTTTATAAAACTTTGATCCTATATTTGAAAGGAGATCAACCAAGTTAACCAAAGTACAAAAGAAACCTGAAAATGAGGAAAGGAAAAGTAGGAAATGACTTAAATATAATTTTATTGTAAGTTTGATCTCAGTGGGAACGATGTACTTGTATGATAAACTGAGGAAGCCACAAACGAAGAGGATTTAACATATACAGAATATTAAATGGAGGCGTGGAGCTTTACCTTTCAGTTACATGTCACTGGAAGTGCTAAAACTAAGCAACTGAGTGCACAGCAGCTACTAGGAATTTGTATGCACAAGGTGCTAGTTTACATATAAAATCAGAGCAAAATGAGAAGAATTAAAAAAAACCAGACTCTTCAATGGTAGCTTGGAAATGGATGGCAGACTGCAGATGGGAGAGTATGCTGAAACAGAATGCTTGGATATTGCTAGTGTTTCCAATACTTTTGTCCTATTCAAACACCTGTGTCATCGGTTTGCTGAACAGTAGGAGATGCCTGTGGTGTCACAGCTCAGATTTCCAGTGGATGCAAAAACTTCTGAAGTGTAAGATGAGTCTAAGTGAGCTAAAGCTTGATTATATTCAGAGACTAATTATTTACCCACTTAAATACTTCTGAAATGACACTGCCAGGCAGGCAGCAAGCAAACAAACTCTCAGTCAGGGATTGCAGCCTACCAGGTCCTGCTGCCTCTGGAGCTGAAGCTAACCAGAGATCACTGAAGAGACATGACTTTTCTGCATTGCCACATTTTCTTCTCAGTGCAAAATCAGTTGCTTTTTTACATAAAAAGCTTGTAAGAATCTCGAAATGAGAACACGGATCTTTCTAATAGTGAAGACTGGTTTGAATGATAAAACAAAAGAATTGGTGCCATGTGGTGTTCCCTGCCACAGTTCTAGCTATATTTGTCTATCACAGTTCTAGTTCATGTTTGTCTATCACTCTGTTTTAAAAAGAGTGACAAAACCCTGGGTTTAGTATTGCTCAAAATAATACTTAACATATTTTGATTTCCCTCCAGCAGATATTCTATTCTGTATGCAAAATGTGGCTTTTCTGGGTGTGTGTGTTTGTTTGTTTGTTGTTGCTGTTTTTCAGTCAAGGGAGCACCCATCTGCAATAATATGATTTTTGCCTGTGTGCTTGGATTTCAAATTACAAAACCAATATTTTGAGATGTCTGACAGCTTTTCCATACCATCCAAAGCTCTGTCTCCTTGCTTATCTCACATGGCAAATTAATAGCGAATCCTTTATTAGATGTACATAACTCAAACTTGATGTGAGAATCTTCCTTTAATTATGTCAGATATAGCCAATATTCTCAAACTAGGTGGTAGGATGCAAGATACTAACTTAAAATAAAAACTCAAAGAATGCTTCTGATGAATGAATATTGACTGCAAATTAAAAACACAGATTAAATCTTTCTTATGAATTGTTAAATAGGTATTAATGTTGGTCTGCATGGATGTGCTCATCTACTCATGGTAATACATGATTACATATACAATACAATCCTTACAAGACAGCAAAAGTGTCCCAGAATCCTGTGGTCTTTTGGAGCCAGATACAGCAAAAATTTAAGAAAGAGTTTGTTGTACTACATTCTTAGCTGTCACTTTTCACTGGTCTTTCTTGTTTTTTGTGCTAATCTAATATTTTTTCCAGTATAGCAGCTCTGGTTTTGCCTTTACATCATTCAAAGAAAGTTATAAGCAAGCTGACTTATTTGAAAGAAAATATGAATATAGAACTGTATGTACATTGACTGAATTGATTTAATTTTAAGTTATTCTTTTGTTAGTATTTGTATATATTTTGGAGGGGTAGTAAGACGAAAAAAATCGATTCAAAAACCAGTTTTAATTTTGGTAATTTTACAGAATGCAAAGTCAGTCATACAGCTCAAGAAAAAAGAGCTATACCAAGGCAGCTGTGTAGTGATGGACTTCTCCTGTTTGACATGTTTCCCTGTTGAAGACAGAGGACCAAATATCTCAGAGAGGTTTAGGCACTGAAAAGTCAGTTAATTTCAATTTAATCATAATTTCATCAATTTCAGTCCATGGAACTTTAGAATCTAAATGCCTTTGGGGATACGGCTCGAAGAGACTCAACATATTTAATATCTACATTCACCCACACAGATTAACACCTACAAAAAGTCTCTGGGATAAATTTACTCAACTGCAAAGGACTCATAGTTTTGCTTTATGGCATTACTATGGAAGTGATGTATCCTAATTAAAGAGAAAACTTCATAGATTTTTATTTTGATCATAGAATCATAGAATCGTAGAATCATAGGGTTGGAAGGGACCTCTGGAGATCATCTAGTCCAACCCCCCTGACAGAGCAGGGTTACCTAGAGCAGGTTGCACAGGAAAGCGTCCAGTCGGGTTTTGAATGTCTCCAGAGATGGAGACTCCACCACCTCTCTGGGCAGCCTGTTCCAGTGCTCTGCCACCCTCAAAGTAAAGAAGTTCCTTCTCATGTTTACGTGGAACTTCCTATGCTCAAGTTTGTGCCCATTACCCCTTGTCCTGTCACTGGGCACCACTGAAAAGAGCCTGGTCCCATCCTCCTGACACCCACCCTCTAAGTATTTATAAGCATTGATAAGATCCCCCCTCAGTCATCTTTCTGCCAAACTGAAGAGACCTAAATCCCTCAGCCTTTCTTCATAAGAGAGGTGCTCCAGACCCCTAATCATCTTGGTAGCCCTTTGCTGCACCCTCTCCAACAGTTCCCTGTCCTT
>VWZL01000907.1:35181-186212 GCA_013396915.1 Stercorarius parasiticus | reverse complement strand
ATTGGGGCCCATGGACTTGTGAATATCTAATTGATCTAATTGATCCCTCACTCGTTCCTCCTCAACCCAGTGGGAGTCTTCCTCTTTCCCTTTTACTTTCCCCAAAGCCTGGGACTCATGAGGGCTGGGCCGAGCAGTAAAGACTGAAGCAAAGAAGGCATTCAGTAACTCCGCCTTCTCCGCATCCTCCATGACCATGGCTCCTGTCTCACTCAACAGTGGGGCCACAACTTCTCTGGTCTTCCTTTTGCTTCCAATATACTTGTAGAAGCCCTTCCTGTTAAGTTTGACATACCTAGCCAGGTTTAATTCCAAGGCAGCCTTGGCTTTCCTTGTTTCATCCCTGCATGTTCTGGCGGCATTCTTGTAATCCTCCCAAGGGGTCAGTCCATTCTTCCACTTACTGTAAATTTCCTTCTTCCACTTGAGCTTTTTCAGAAGCTCCCCGCTCAACCATGCAGGTCTCCTGCGTCCCTTGGCCGATTTCTTGCTGTTAGGGATGCACCAATCCTGAGCTTGGAGGAAGTGGTCTTTGGGTACCAACCAGCTTTCTTAAGCCCCTTTGCCTTCCAGAGCCCTAGCCCACGGGATTTCTCCAAGCAGTTTCTTGAAGAGGTCAAAGTTAGCCCTCCTGAAATCCAAGCATCATACATGATTTGATGATGGTATCACAGAATCACAGACTGGTTGAGGTGGGAAGGGACCTCCAGAGGTCATCTGGTCAAAACCCTTGCTCAAGCAGGGCCACCTAGATCTGGTTGCTCAGGACCATGTCCAGATGGCTTTGGAATATCTCCAAGGAGGGAGACTCCACAACCTTCCGGGCAACCTGTGCCAGTGCTCTTGGTCATCCTCACAGGAAAAAAGTGTTTTCTGCTGCTCAGATGGAGCCTGTGTTTCAGTTTGTGCCCGTTGCCTCTGGTTCTGTCACTGGACACCACTGTAATGGGCCTGGCTCCTGTCTGCCTATACGCATATATTCTTACACATATAAATGTACTTTTAAAGACACACATCTACCCAGAATTGTTATTCTCAGACTTATGCCTCTTGCTACGTATCTTGTTTGGCGTATCACTGTACAGTTGTCTTAACTGGGTGTTTTAGAGTTTTTGTTATGGCAAGTATAAATAAAAAATGGTTCTGATTTTATTCTTATATGCTTCATGTTTCCCATTTTCTCTAAGTAGTTTTTCCCAATATGATATTAATTCTGGTTCTGCAGATGTGCCCTGGAATTTGAGTTGTTTTCCCCTAAATATAAAAGATATATACTGCTATTATAGAGTTCAGTTTGCCTAAATAGGTGCCAGATGAAGAAATGCATCACCTCTACTCCAGGACCTCTGTTTGATTCCTGGATAAGAAAGAACAATTCAAGCTGGATTGTTTAATGCAGCTTCTGTATTCCTTGTGTAGATAGTGGGATGAGAGTCAGGTGCCTCTAAAAGACTGCACATAAATTCTTTCTCTTCCTTGAGATACCAAAACCATAAAATTTTTTTTACCACTAGATCCAATCTCTGTATATTTTTTTGCCTCTTGTACATGTGACTATAACAGTCAGATTCCTGCTAGGAAATAACCATAGCCATTTTTTCTGCATCTTGCCATATCCTGATCTCTATAGGCATTTGTACCTCTGTTTATAGTAATGGTTCCTGTGTGCACTAGCTTTTGTCTGTGCTGGATTTTATGGAACAAACTGTTGGTCGAAACATGCACCAGCTGAATTTCCATAAAGTGTCAATTTATACTTATATCTTTTTCATAAACATCACTCACGCCAGGGATTAATTTGTATATTGCACTTTATGACTTTGAGATGTTTGTTCTATATTTACCCTTACAGATTTCTCTTCTACTTTTCATTGGTCATGCATTTAGAAGAATGAACTGTAGCGCATAGTAAATAGCAACAGCTGCAATGGCAACAGTGGCAACAACAACAATGCAATTTTACTAGCCATGCCTATAATAATCTATAAGATTGACACAGATGTGTTACTTGCAAAGTGCCAGCTGCTGGCACTTCTTTGCTTGTTGACTATAAGCGAACGAAAAGGAAATAAAACAGATTATTTCTGTGACACACCACTTACTTCATAGATATTTCAGCAAATGTAAGGGCACATTTCACAGCTGAATATATTTTACCCTTGGATACATTCAATTTGTATTCATTTTAGAATTTATTCTGTTAATTAGAAAAGGTTATAAGATTAATAAGTAGTCATCGCTAATGTATGCAACGGACTATAAGCTTCAGTTGATGTTTTTTCCCAGAGAGGCATTAGAGATTAGTTCATACATATCATAGTGAGCAGTATATCCTATCTTTCAAAGCTGGTCTTTATCACTATGTTGCTTTATAATCTCTGAATCATTTCTAAAATCCCTGCCAGAAAAGCCAACAAAAACCCAGCAAACCCTACTCTACCAACATAAAATGATACATTGCAATTTCAAACACTTTTATAGAAGAATTGATTTTCAAGGAATCCTTTGTAGATGTAAAATGAGATAGCTTAGAAACACATAGAGAATACTACAGCTTGTGAAAAGATCCTTATTTATTAAGAAAATGTATCAGTGAGCAGTCTACTTTCCTGGTTTCCAGGGCATTAGACTGGGCATTGGTGTGTGCTCTAAGCCCAGCCTACATAATTTTTGAGATTCATGATAATGGTCCAGAAGGGCAAGACCCTCTTTGCACTTGAGCAAGATCACAGTGCCCAAACTACAGCTGACAAGAAAGGTCAGACAGTGTCCTCTTCTTTGTGGTCACACAGAGCAGGGGTTCACTGCAGTGCTGTGTCAGGTTGGCCTCTAGATAGGTGGCTAGTGAAGATACTCTTCCTCGCTTGGATAGGTTTCCTTATCAGATCACTCTAAGGCTACTGAGGTCAAGAATTTCTTGATGCTGGAAAGTGAAGCATCCACTGCACCCTATATCCCTAATCATTTTATTACTGACTTACTGAGCTAATCACTCTTCCTTCTGTATTGACCTTTCCCCCACTGAAATTTGGAGGAAAATACTCCAAGATGATGCAGAGTAGCCAGATATTCTTAACACATAATCTGTGTCTAAGGACATTAAGACATCCAGACCTGCTCTGCCAAGATCTCATTTCCTCACCTGCAGTGCAGCTGGAGGAGAAAGAATAAAATTTCGTCATCCACCCTCTTACTTTTGCTATGGACAGAAGGGATAGGTCAGATTTTAGGTAGACCTGGAATCTTCTCACATGTCAGTCATAGTTCAGTCACTTGAGCTTATCATGACATTTTCTTAGGCTGCCACTGTTGGAAAAAAAATTACAACTTTTCTCAGTCTATAAATGCAGAGCTGGAAAAGAGCTCAGAAGGTCATCATTTCTCTCTGCTACTTGTAAATATTCAGATTTTTAAAAAATGGAAATATCCACATGCAGACACTTAAACATGGTGTCATAGATAAGATGAAACCCAACTTGCAGGTCAGCTACTTCAGGAAATAATATATATACAGATATGTCCTTTTGTACTCTCCCTCAAAGCTTTGGTAAGTTTGTTACTGTTGAGAGAGTGTCTAAAGGGCATCTCAAGAACTATGAGTATTCCATGATTCAGGATTAAATTTTAGATGAATTTTTCAATTTTAAAAAGTTGTAGTAATTTTTTGAATGTTTGCAATACATCTTGCACAATATTATGGAAACTGTAGGATTTCAATTGCAGAAAATGTAGGAGCTTTTTATTTAAAAATCTTATTTGAAGGGAAAAGTCTGTAGAAGTCTTAAAATATATTCAGCCAAAAAATTATTTTCTACATAACTCAGACTCACCTATAATCCTTTTAGTGCTTTGATACCATGGAGTTAACTCAGTTAAAGAAATTAACATTAGTGACAACAAAGCAAAACAAATATTTATGTAATAAATGGCATTTGATACATAATTTAGCTCCTGTAATTGGTATACCCTATATTTCATATTAGTAAATACAAGGAATATTGAAGGCAAGGGAAAAATTCTGTGTAAAGCAATTGAAAGACTTCACGGAGCAATAGTTAAATTAAACTCAGAAACAATTTTATTTGCACATTCACCCACCTTTTAGTCTGATTATTGTCTTTTCTCACTGATGATAAAAACTGTGCTTTTCCATACTTCTTCTTTCCATACTTTTTTTGTATTCTTGTAGTTTTTTGTGCAAAGTGTTGTGATGAAATATAAGCTCAGAAATGTTTGAACATATTTTCAGAAATTCAAGCAATGATCCACATATACTTCCCTGTAGCTTTTAAGCAAAACACTGTCCATCTTTTGAAGGCATGAAAATGTACATGCATTGTGATTCCTTAAGTATATCTGCAACTTAATTTGTAAAAATAGCCTATATTACAAATATGTCATAGTTCTTTATTATACTATAACATCTTACTGCTTTATATAAATACAGATGATCAAACTGTTATATTAGAAATTAAATATTAATACAGAATGTGCTTTCAAAACACAAGCCTCAAAATGCAGTTCATGTTTCCCTTTTAGTGCTCAGCTGAAAATCTTCATGACTTTTAAAAATAAATCTGAACAGCTACTAGACATTTTTGTTTATGACTAAAGGCTACCCACATTAGTCTGTGTTGACAAAACAGTTAATAGACAGATTTTGCAATATAGTTTTGAAGTATCCAACTTTATTTTGATATGGTTTATCCCTCTGAAATGCTATGTCACTGGGAATATTTAGTGAACAAGGAAAAGGAGCTTTTTAATTGCGGTCTAAACTTCCACAGATTTCAGTGGGAATATATGAATAAGATCAGCTAGAAGGTATTTTACGCAATGCTTAAAGGTTTATTTTTACATTTGATTGCAATGTGGCTACATGGTCATTTAAATAAAAACTTTCCATTTTGTATTGCAACACATCTTAAATCATCTAACTAAAATATTAGCTAGTTTTCTAGCAGTTGAGACACATGAAGTTATTAAGTTTTTCACAGTTATGAGTGATAATCAAATTCTGCCCCCAACTTTGATTGATTAATTGTTTTTAAGAACCTTTAATTGCAGTAGGCACCATCATATTCTTGTGTTACCTTTGCTTCATTTCCTTTTTCTTCTCATAGTCCCTTAATTGTTAGTGTCCACTTACGTTTTTTATCAGATACCTTCTCTTGTTTCCTGCTGGATTACCTACCCTACAACAGGCGTATCCCTACCTCCTTCGTCTTCACAGCTGACAAATCAGCAAGAGAGATGCAAATTGTCACCAGACTAAACCCCAAAATTCTCACAAAAGTAAAGTTTCAGAAAAAAGTATGCATTTATTGAGCTCAAAATGTTAAAAGAGAAGAAAAAAACCCAAGGTCTTTAGTTCAGAGAACCTTCTCTGTTTTTAAGGCAGAGCTGCAAAGGAGGCTCGCTTGCTGGGACTATTGGTACTTTTGGCTGGGAGCAGTGGGTTGGGGAGCCCCTGGCAGCTGCTAAGTGCTATTGATGGCCTTGTCAAGTCTACAAGTGGAATTAGTGGAAAACAACATCAGTTTTAGAGGATGGCTCTAGCAGTATCAAGAAAGTTTCTGCCTTGCTAGAAATTTGTGAATGTTTCCTAAACATGGAGCTGGGTGGATGACATTTTTTTCCATGTATCTTGTATGGCGTGGATAAACCTACCTCAGTCATTTTCACTTCAGACTTTCAGTTTTCTTCCCAGCATCCTGCCTGAAAATATGCTTAAAAATTGTAAGCTGTTTTCTGTTTGAATATTTCACATGGCCTCATGAACTGTCTAACATAAATTAGACCTAGTCTAATTGACCTGATCTGTATATGTAATACTCAGCTGGCATATTCCAGATGTTTTCCCGTCTATCTCTCACAGTAGACACAAGACAAGCCTAATACTCTGATGTATTTCTTCTCTGTTTCTAAATTACATTGGTTTTACTCTATAATTATGTTTGGAAAAGACATGACAGACTATTGAGCTCTCATGCAGGTTTTAGGAGGAGCCTAGAGAATGGACATCCACTTAATCATCAGCTTTAATCAGTGTCAGTGTCTGGTCAGGTGAAAATCGTTTTCACTGCAATGATGGACCCACTTTATTTGTCTTTCACAAATAGGCTATGAAGAACAGCATTATCAGGTGTCCATTTTTCCAGATGTTAATGGTCAGTATCACCACAAGCCATGCAGCTACAGAGGATTAAATTCTCATCCCAGATTATTTTAAAGAATCAGAAAGCCCACAATAGCTTGCTGAATGGCCAAGCTTGAAAATTAGCAACTTTTACAAAAGCTCTGATATTAGTGCTCTGAAAACAGAAGTTCAAGTTAGTGGATAACTGCCTGAATGTACACGGGAATGTGCTGATTATTTTCAGTGCTTATGAGCCACACACAGAAGAACCCAGTCGTTACAATGTGATCCTCCTTTCTGGAGATTATGCATACGTATAGTGTCATCTGAAGAAGCCAGATGCTTTCTCTCTAGTTGGACAAGTTTTTTATTTTTATTTTTTTTAAACCTCATCTCTGGAGAAGGACAACTAATCTGGGACATTATGAAGAGTAAAATGAGCTCCCATCCCTTCTTCCATTGACAGGAAAAGGAAAAAATAAAGCAGAAACGAGGACTGTGCAACTCGTCGTTCCATCATCAATCTGTCTGATTGCAGATTGCAACAAGAGAGATCCTTAACTACCCAGATCCCAAATAAATGCTCATATACAGAGACTCTGCAAAAGCAGAAAGAGGACTAAGGCACAGACCAGCATCCCAGCCTTAGGAATGATGTTAAAGAATCCCAGACGCTATGTGAGAAACAGAGTTAAGGGAGGAACAGAATTACTGTGTTCATGCTGGATCCCGAGATTTAGGGGCAGAATTAACTGTTGGTCGAGGAATGAACAGATGTGGGTTCGTTAAAGATTTCTGTCTCTCTTTTGCTCACACACACATACACACGTTTTCAGTTTAGGTACTAATTACTTCTATTTCATAATGCTGTTTGTTTTGCTCTTGCCTCAGCAGATGTTTAAGATTATGAAACATGGGAATTCAATCTTCTGTTTAGATGAGCTCACTGACTCTTAATGTCTCATATTTTCATGTGATCACAGAAGAGTTCTGATCGAAGAGAATTCATCTCTGAGAAAGATATAAAAAACAAAAACTGCATTACCTGTCTTTATATAACAGAAAACCACTGTGTATACATTTATACATTTACATGTATAAAATCTTTCTGCCAGAGGCATTTAAAATTATTATTTGTTCTTCTCTTTAATTTCATAAAATTCTTCCCATGCAGACTCATTATAGGCTTGTAAGTAGAAGCTGAGAATGAAGGCTTGATTTGGTCCACCATGAGGCAGTATGCTCTAGCGAGTGTACTTGTTCTTGGGAATCTATAAATGTCAAGCCTGTTAACTATTTCACTGTTCATCAAAGCATGTCAGAAAAGAGAGAGTTTTGTTCTCTGAAGAGGTGCTCAATCAACTGTGAGTGGCAGCTCCTTTTCGTGCCATGAATTTATGGGTTTGGGAAGTGTACTTTGTTTACTTTTTTTCCACAGGAGTGGAAGGAGCCCAGCAGTGCTCTGCAAGGCATATGGCACGATATGCCTCTGTTGTAATGAGGGCAGGTTTCAGACACCCTCACTCAAGCTGTTGCCCACTTGAGTTCAAACACAGACATGTGCTGCCCCTCAGGAGACACACATCTGGAGCTGGACAGATGTTCATCTGTGGTAGCCCACAGATGGCTGGGGTGCTTAGGCCCACCCTTGCATTTTTGGATGTAACTATGCTTCTTTTGGGGGAAGCCCTGACAGGTAGGAAGCTTAACAAGGCAGCACAGTTTTCTCATATCAGTGTCAGGTATTTCAATTTAGGACAAATCAACACTCAAGAGCCAAGACAGAGCATATAAAATTTTTTTCAGATATTGCTGCAGTCCTCAGCCAGACATTTCTGATAAGGGTGGTCTGTGACTAATAAATGCCTGTTGCCCTCACTGTGCTAAAGCAAAGTGCTAAGGTCTGAAAAATATGATGGCTAAGTACTTTGAAAATGTGACTCTCAAATAGCTGGAGAGCAATCTAATGAGCAGGTTGTTGTAGTTTATCAAAAGACTGGCAAAGCTTTACACAAGATTCTTATGGTGCTTTATGGAGGAAAATGTTCAAATGTGGCATTAAGAGACATATAATGTGTACCGAATGATGTGCTACTAATGTCTGTAGCTTATGCGCATACACAGCATACAAATAGTATAATTAACTAATCAGAAAATGCATGTTAGGATATGACAACCAAAGTGAAATGAATAGTGTACTGCATAAAGAACTGCTTGCTTGTGTGAAGAGGAATTGTAATCTTAATTATTTATATTTGACTGCTGACCAAGGAGATCCAATTTTGTGCTGTTTCATCACAGTGCTATGTATAGGTTTGTTAACCACTGTAAATGCTCCCCAGTTAAAGAATTCTGACTGACAAAAGCAATATCAAGCTGACAGAGCGCTAAATGAATGTGTTCCCTTAAGAAGAGAGAGTTAGATGTAAACTCTGGACCAGACAACTGTGGCCAGGGGAAAAACATCTGCGCCTGGTACAGCATGAGTAGGGCAGAGCAATGGAAATGTCCTGGAGACCTGATAGTGGCCAGTGGGGCAGAGCAGCCACTAGCTGTTCAGAGAAGACAGCCCTATAAAGGCTGACCAACAGTAACAATTTACATGTCTTTCTTTTCGTTCTTAAGTGGCCTTTCCTTTCCTCATGAGCAAACAACACACCCTTATACCAAGAGGTCATGGCCTCTTATGGCCCTTCTTACTGAGCCATGCCCATGGCATCACACCCTGATCCTCTGGAGCAGAAAGAGTAAAGTCATTCTGGCCCCATCCATACTCCTACAAGTGCCCGGTTCTTCCTTCTGGCAATGTGTCAGGGAACTGCATCGTTCAGTTTTAAACAGGCCAAATGCTAGCACTTCTTGATGGAGGGTGCTGCACAACTTTCTACAAGCTTTATCTGGGAGCATTCACGCTGGCCAGCATTCCCATGTTCTCTTTTCTATGCCCAACCCCACAACGATCCCTGCAACACACCTTTTGCATAGTGCCACCCAGGCCGAACAACCCCCTTATGCAATTGAAAGTATTGTTTCATCTTCAGTTTCTTTCTTTGCCAGGGGCCATGAGAGAATATTAGGAACAGGTGGCTGCAGCCAAAGTCCTAGATTTTGCTTTATTATTTGTGTGCATTTACAGCCTTCCTATGTGACAGTCTCATTTAGTCGGTGCTACAGGCAATCTCTGTCTGTACCTAAAAATATCTTTAACAGCTGCACGTAGGGAACAATCATGGGGGAAGGAAAAGAAGCATACAAAAGCAAAAGGCAACTTAGAAAGGAATTGGAACCAGAGGAACTGAAGACTGGGGTTCTTTTATTACCTAAAAGGACACTTATTTTGAGGAGCATGCAGAGTTTTCTTTTACTGATTCTATTTTTGTTGATATTTTGTCCATTGCCATTGTTTGCTTAAAATAATTTCTCAGGAGATACCTGGCAGCTGCAGGCAGCAAATTTTAGCAAAGTAGCTCTGAAAGTGAAAAATTGGATTATTCTCTACAGAAGACAACTACTTTATACGAGCACAAAGAAATATCTGTGAATCTTGGCATTATATATTGGTATGTGTGACAAGTTCCTATAAACTCACAGACACAACCAAGAAATAGTGTGAAGAAAATATTTTTCTCTCTCTTCAAACCTTCAGCTGGAAAGACTGAGGGGTAATATCTTTTATCTCTTTTTCTAGTGCTCACTGGAACATTCAAATTTAAAAGTTCTTTTCTGTCCTTTCTTCCCAAAGTCCTTGTAGCACTTATTATCTCACAAACTTTACCTTATCCCCTTCCTGCCACCCTGTCACCACTTCAAAAATTGTTAAGCCAGGGCTAAGAAAAATCATTCTCTATTTGTAATCCCAAAGTGGAGACCTTAAACTGGCAAAAAGAAATCAATTTATACTTCTTTACGGATTATCCCTCCCTCTGCTTCCTTCCTTTTCCTTAGGTTTTCAGCTTCCTTATAAGTGTTTTGGCAGAGTGATTAGACAGAAAGTGCAGTATAGACCAGTTTGTCATTGGACCCCCCATCAGGGCAACCTGACACCCCAGGTCATCCTGCCTGTTTCAGATACTTGTCTAAATCCTGATTAATTTCTTCCTTTCCCACTCCTGCCCCACAGCTTTGAGATCATAATAGGAGTAGGTTTCAGGATGTCCTAGTTTCCTGAGGGATAAAATTAAACATTTTCCTCATCCCAGAAGAGTGTAGGATGGTGAGTAGGTTACAAGATTCATGTTGTCTCCACTTGCAAGGTGTTTTTACTTGTTCAACATATTGGGTCCCTGAGGAACTCTAATTGGAAGTGTATTAGAAAGAAAGACCTACTCAGGGATGTAAAAAATTATGCGGTGTTCCTCATATCCAGTATAAGAAAAATTGTTTCATATTATCCAATGTACAAACAGATAAGCACTCTTTTCCTAGACTTTTTAGTCTCATGTTACAAGGAAAGAATAGCAGAAATCAATGGAGTGTGTCCCTGATACCAATGCAAGAGTGTCCACACGTGTCCACATATTTCTCTCATCTTTTCCAAGTATATCTTACCTGAATTATAAGAGGCTTTTGCTTTCTCTGTCCCTCAATTTATTCTGGAAAAATATTTTTCTACCCTGTCATTAATCCTCCGGTAACTGGGATTCTACAACATGTCTTAAATACTCTTTTCGGGCACTTCACAAAATATTCTTAATTTAAATAATTTCCCTCTAAATCCAAATAGAATAAAAAATAAAACAAAACACCTACACAGACTCCATTGCTTCCAAGCAATTTTTATTTACCCCATCTTCTTCTAACCCTCATTTAGATGCCCATCATATAAATATCTAAAGTTGAACTGACTCTCATTGGCTACTTCTATCGTCAATGAAGAAAAGGAGGCACTTCTAGACTTCTATTCATCTGATCTATTTTAGCTAATTAGTAAGTTTAATCATGACCTGGAAGTTCCTACTTGAGCCACTTATCTAGACAGCAACCTTAAACAAATGAAGAGATAGAACTTGAGTTTTACATTTATTCTGGTAAATCCCACCTAGAGAACACAAGAACAATGCTACTACTAAAACCTTATGAATTATTTCTTAATGAAATCTTACCTATGGTGCCCAGAATCAACCAATAGCATAATAATAGCAGTTCCAACATCTGAGATTAATCTGGTATCTCACAGTCAGTTAAAAAAAAATGTGAAGAGGAGCAAAAAATAAATGAGCATAAATTAAAGCTGCCCAAGGGTTCTTTACAAATACATTAAGACAATAGATATTATGAGACCAGAGAGTAGAAGCATTAAAAAGTGAGGTGGTGAAAGAAAATGTTCATGATTCATATAATAAATGTGATAATGAACTCCTTTTAAGGAACCTAAGATTTTAATTAAAAACTGGGCTAAACTAAAGGGCTTCTAGCTGATATAATAAATGTGGAGGAAACTTTCCAAACATGAACAGAATGTTTTTAGAGGCACAACAGTGATATGAGTGCTTCTGAAGTAAATGTCTACCCCCTTTGATTTACCCTTGACCTCTACTCATCTCACTGTGCAGCAGTGACACAAAGAGTTCAAGCCATCAGAAAGTAATGAAAAGACTTCAATCAAGTCAGTCCTTGGGGAAGATTCAAGCCAATGACTGAAAGAAATAAGGAAAAGTAAAAGACTTGTTCATAAGTTTCCGTTCCATGTTAAGATAAATTTGCTCACATATTTGCAAGAACAAAGCAAAGCTAAAAAAAAAGTTATAGTTGTTAGTCATGAAGTCAAGGATTCAAAGTTTATCCTTTTTCATGTAAGAATTCCTAGATTTTATACCTATTTTTTAGTTTTTCAAATTTCTGTTTTTCCTAGAAGCCTGTCTTACTCAATACAAAAGAGACAAGTTACAGACAGAACAAGCAGAGTTTCAACATTTTTCTTTTAACTGAGTTGTTGAAAGTGTGATTCATTGAAGAAGACGACAGCTGCACTGATAGTCTGGTAAAGATCTCATGATCTCATAGTGAGGTGGAACATGCATGAAGACGAAAATCCGTAGTCTTCAAACAAGGTTAGAAGAGAAGAATAGAAAAGTAGATGTTAAGGATACAAGAAAGATTAGGTTTAATTTTTCCTCACACTTTTCTGGTAAAGCACCAGAAAGCAGAAAAATGACTACATTCTTTGAAAGGCAATGAGGTCTTCAAAGATGAAACCTGCTTTCTAGTTCACAAAAATGCAGCAAGTTCTTACAGACAGACTGGAGCTGACCATAGAGGGTCTGTGAGGGCCAGTTGCCCCACAGGAGGGAACCGAGGGTGGCCATGGGGCTGGCAGCACCATGCCCTCATGAAGCAGGGACCCATCCAACAGCATCCAGTGAGGGAGCAGGACCGGGTTGCGGACGGTGACTTGGGCCAGCCCAGAGCTCACAACTTCCTAGCAAGACCGCAGTGATGGGGAGGACTGAGGTCTGGTCAGGAGCGAGCCTGAAGGTCTCGTCCAGAGCATGGGCAGCCAGGTGGGCCCTGGGGTCATGGGAAGGGCCCTGGGGTCGTGGGAAGGCCCCTGGCACATGAGCCACCATTTTTTCACTGGTGTGGCATTGGTGTGGACAAAATATTTCAGTATTACTGCAAGAGATCCTGGCTGCCACCATCTTGATTTTCAACCATAAAATCATAGGTTGGAAGGGACCTCAAGGATCATCTGGTCTAACCTTCCTTGCCAAAAGCATGGTCTAGCACCCTATCCAGCTGCATCTTGAAAGTGTCCAATGTTAGGAAATCCACCACTTCCCTGGGGAGATTATTCCAATGGCTGATTGCTCTCACTGTGAAAAATTTTACTCTCGTGTCCAATTGGAATCTCCCTAGGAGTAACTTGTACCCATTACCTCTCGTCTTTTCCATGTGACTCCTTGTAAAAAGTCTCTATCTTCTCTGCAGCCACCCTTTAAATACTGGAACATGGTGACAAGGTCTCCCCTAAGCCTTCTTTTCTCAAAGCTAAATGAGCTCTATTCTCTCAGCCTTTCCTAATATGGCAGGCTTCCCAGTCCTTTGATCATCTTGGTGGCCCTTCTCTAGACCCTCTCCAGCCTGTCCCCATCTTTTGTGTATAGCAGGGACCAAAACTGAACACAGCATTCCAGGTGTGTCCCAACAAGCGCTGAGTAGAGTGGGACAATGACTTCTTTGTCTCTGCTGGCAATGCCCTTGATGCGACCCAGCATCCTGTTGGTTTGCTTTGCAGCAGCAGCACACTGTTCACTCATATTGAGCTTGCTGTTCACCAGGACCCTCAGGTCCCTTTCCACAGAGTTGTTCCCCAGATGGGTAGATCCCAGCCTGTGCTGCACTCCTGGATTATGTTTTTTACCAGGAGCAAGACCTTACATGTTGTCAACAAGTCCTTGTTGAACTTCATAAGGTTCTTGTTAGACCACTCTTCCAGCCTATCCAGCTCTTCCTGCAGGGTGGCTCTCCCTTTCGAAGTGTCCACTTCACCACTCAGTTTGGTGTCATCTGCAAACTTCATCAGGGTACACTTGATCCCGTCATCCAGATAACTTGTGAGGATACTAAACAGCATTGGGCCTAATATGGATCCCCTGGGGACTCCACTTGTGACAGGTTGCCAGTTTGAAAAGGAGCTATTTACCACCACCCTCTGGGTGGGGCCTGTCAGCTAGTTCCCCACCCACTGCACAGACCACTTGTGTAGACCATAACACATCAGTTTCTCTAAGAGGAGGCAGTGGGAAACCATATCAAAAGCCTTGAAGAAATCCAGGTAGACAATGTCCACCGTTCATCCCACACCAACTGAGCAGGTTACTTTGTTGTAGAAGTTGATCAGGTTTGTCAAGCACGGTTTGCCCTTGGTGAATTCCTGCTGGCTTTTCCCAATCTCATGCTTCATTTGACTTGTGATAGGAGGATTTGTCCTCTAACTTTCCCAGGGACTGAAGTAAGACTGATAGGCCTATAAGTTCCTGTTTTCAAGCTTGTCCAGGTCCCTCTCAATGGTATCCCATCCCTCAGGTGTCAACCACACCACTCAGCTTGGTGTTGTCTGCAAACTTGCTGAGGGTGCACTCAATCCCATTGACTATGTCATTGATGAAGATATTAAACTGTACTGGTCCCAGTCCAGAACCCTGAGGCATGCCACTTGTCACTGACCTCCATCTAGACGTTGAACCATTGACCACTACCCTCTGGATGTGACCATCCAACCAATTCCTCATCCACCAAACAGTTCACCCATCAAATCTGTATCTCTCCAATTTAGAGAGAAGGATGTTGAGGGGACTGTGTCAAAGGCCTTACAGAAGTCCAGATAGACAACATCCATAGGTCTTCCCTTGTCCACTGATGTTGTCACTCCATCATAGAAGACCACTAGGTTGGTGAGGCAGGACTTGTCCTTGGTGAAGCCATGCTGGTTGGCTCAAACCACCTGCCTGTCCTCCATGTGCCTTAGCATAGCTTCTAGGAGGATCTGTTCCATGATCTTCCCAGGCACAGGGGTGAGGCTGACAGGTCGGTAGTTCCCAGGATCCTCATTTCTACCCTTTTTAAAAACAGGTGCAATGTTTCCCTTTTTCCAGTCACTGGGGACTTCACCTGACTGCCATGATTTTTCAAATATTATGGAGAGTGGCTTTGCAATGACATCAGCCGCTTCCCTCAGGACTCTGGGACGCATCTTGTCAGGTCCCATCGACTTCTGTATGTTGATGTTCCTAACATGGTCATGAACCTGATCTTCTCTTACAGTAGGAGGGATTTTTCTCCCCCAGTCCCTGCCTTGCGGTCCATACACTTGAGAGGTGTGGGGAGAGAAATCGCTAGCGAAGACTGAGGCAAAAAAGTTGTTGAGTACGTCAGACTTCTCTTTATCTGTTGTTACTAGTTTGCCAGTCTTGCTCATTGGGGTGGTACACTTTTTTTGACCTTCCTTTTCTAGCTGACATACCTGTAGAAGCCCTTCTTGTTATCCTTTGTGTCCCTTGACAAGTTCAGCTCCAGCCATGCCTTGGACTTCCTGAACCCTTGGCAAAACCCTGTATGATCTGATTGCACTTTGAAGAAGAGGTTTTATTCCTAGAGAGCTTCTAGCCAACATTTCTATGATTATTTTCAGTAAAGACCTTGTAGCACTTGCTGAGGTTTGAGAATGAGAAGTGGAAAACTTGTGCAGCATTTTCAGAAATCTTAGAACAATTTTTTTCCCAGGGTAAAACTAAAACTGAAAAGCACTAATCAAGACATGGAGATAATGTCAGGTGCTCACATCTGATCTAGGCTAACTACAAGTACTTTTTCCTTTTTGTGACTCCTGGCTTCATGCAACTTCAAAACTGCAAGGTTTGATTCAATCAGCTGATACTAGGTTTTAGTCAAAGGGGTCTGAAGAGCACAAGGTTAGGTTATTTTCTATTTCCTACATCTAAAGTAGAAATATGTAAACACAAAAGAGAAAAAAAAGGTAGATAAGCCATACACTTAGGAGAATTGGCTTAATGTTACATCTTGTTGGGTTACTGAAAATGGACACTTTTTAATGTGAAAGCCTGGCTGCATATTTCTGCAGCTTTCAGTGCTGAGAGGCACTGAGGCATCCTTGAGGCTGACTATGGGGAGTTCTGAAGTATAAAAATAGCTGGAGAAGTGCACATTCGATTAACAAAAATAAACACCTCAGTAACTTCTGAACTGTGAATCAACAAATGAACACTACTTAGCTGTAAAAGATTGAGTTCTAAATGAAAAATATTTACTGAATTTCTCATTGCCCACAAGAAATTTGCATTGCAAATACGTGACACTTTGAAAGGGTTATATCACTTTTTGCATGTGTTTCAACACTGCTGAGGCTTAATTTATGTACTGTCATTGAAGAGAGGGAAGTATAATGGATTTTTAATTATTCCAAGTTACAAAGAGCAAATGGAAGGTAGTCCAGTTTCTAGACAAAGCAGGAAGAGAATTAGGGTTATAAAGAGCAAATTACACAGTCATACCCTATTAAATTTTTCTTGGGAACATGGCATATTTTAAAATGTATACATTTATTTCTTGATTCACTCTCAGGGTACAATGCTTTATCATATTCTTAAAATGGTTAACATGGCATGGCATGGTTTGGTACATGGCATGCACCAAATTAACTCTGGTTTATTTGTGTTCACACATACTACTTTGCTTTTGAGTAAGTAAGTTGATTACTACAGAAAGGCAACAAAGTCCTACTGATAGACTTAATTTTTCTGGCTTTTCCAGTTCCTCGACTTGAGAAAGTGGAAAGTTATTTACATACTTTCATAAAGTTCTTCATTCTTAGCCCATATAATAAAGTACACCATTAATGGGACTTTCAAGTTTAAGTTCTCTCAGTAACTGCTAGCACTTAGGATAAGAAGTTAAAGGGCCAAACATCTGATCAACTGGTTTTGGTGAATTTTTGCATTGGTGCATTTTTGGATCTTAAACACTTTTGTTCAGTCATAGTTGATTACAAGGCAGATAGTAGTACTTTTCTATATCTCTTTCTATTTCTTCCTGTTCATTAAGAATGTGATCCAGCACCTCTTAAAGTCACCAAAAGTCTTAATAATTTCAATATAGATTTAAACCACCACAACACAGAGCATTTTTCCTCCCTATATCTGCCAGAACTTGCTCACTAAAACTAAGTTTCAGCATCCCCCCACACACCTTTCCAAGTCTTCCACGTCTCATTTTTTCTCTTTTCATCCTCGTTGCCACTGAAAACACACATTTGACATGGGTTTTCATTAAAGTAGGTAAAATTATAAATGTTCTCTGTTTTACCATTCATCTAAATATAGTAAATTTTGTTGAGCAGACAAAGTTCAGCTGAACTCTTTGAATAGTTTGAGTTTTAGAACAAATCTGGAGATCTTACAAGAGATTTTCCTGGGAAATTTAGAACTGTTCTGCTTTTGGTTCTAAAATACTACAAGAAACCATGTTGGTGTTTCATCATTTGCAGTTCCATCTGGAACCCAGAAGGAAAATTTGCATACATAAAAATAAAATATTATCTGAATATTTCAGACCTTCATTAAAGGTTTGGTTTAACTTCTGGTCTAATCACAGATGAAATTCAAGTGGTGTTGGGGGACACTTAGATTTGGACCGGTTTATATCTCATTTTCATCATCAGGATAACTGCCTTCTCTTGCAAAAATGCAATAATTAAAAACTCTGCTGCTTTTAGTCAAGATTTTCTTTATGGGAAAGTATTATGAGAAGTAAAAGGATTGGATTCAAACACCTGTGATGTCTTTTAATAGGCTACAAGGAATGAAAGGTAAGAATTCAAAGTTGAAAAGTTTGCATGCACCTACTGTCATTGATTTATATGATTTAGTGCAGAAATTTCTCTACTAGAACATAAGACTGCTTATGGACCTCCATACTGAGTCTCTGTATGGCAGTGACAGCTATGCTAGAGCCATAAAGGAAATGAAATGTATTTTTATTACTGTGTTAAAAATTTTGCAATAGATTGGTTTCATTGTTTTTTTAGAACATTACTTTATTGTGTTTCACAGCAGAAAAATTCACAAAGGGACCTTTTGAAGACCCCTGGTGTCTGGAGAGCTTGGGCACAATTTAGAGGGCTTGCAACTGAGCAGTCTGTGATTCCATAAAAGGAAACCTACTACTTCCATTATTTTGAGTTATTAGTGTTTGGTTTCTTTATTTTTCTAATACATACACAATGTGAGGCAGTTGGTTTCTTTTCTCAAATTAGATTTAACAGTAAATGATAGCAGTTTCACCAAAAATGTCTCATACACCACAGAGACTGTGACCGTGTCTGCTATCAATAACATAAAGTAATATCTGAGACACTCCAGGGGCTACTAAAAGAGGAAACAACATATACCATATCAAGTTCTTAAGCCAGAAAAATCTAAAATGGCACCATCATAAAATCTACCTCTGTGAGTAATGACAGACATGGATAGAAGTCTCAGGCCCAGCCTTAAATGTAATATATTACTTCTGCTCCTGCCATTCCCTGGTGATTGCTACTGCTCTCTGCAGGATGGAGCATGCAAGATACCAAAAATATGTGTTTGCTACTGTTGGCAGACTGTCTGTGAAAGCAATAGATAAAAAGGGAAATCCGGCATGTGTCATCTGCTCCTGTGGAAGTTTTCCAGGAGGTATTTCAACCTGCAAACAGGGATTCCACCTTCCCAAGTGCCCTTGCACAATAGGTACGAGGCTCTGCAAGTGGAACTAAACAATGGTGAGGATGATGGTTGATCTAGGTTGAAGGTGTCGCCAAGGTTAAGTTGATCTATGCCCTGCGACAAAACCGCTTCCATAGAGAAAAAAATACAGGTTATTGACACAGGACGCTCTCTCCTGAGCGGAACAGAAGGCCTAATATGTGGACTGGGTACGCTTCTTAGGGAAGTCTGCAGCCTCCCTGGGGCCTGGGTTAAAGACGTGAAGAGAAAACCTCCTACCTTGGTATGGCCATCAGATTATTATCCATTATTGCTTTTTCAGGTAGGTAGCAATGAAGTTGCAACAGGAAGTCCGAGGGCAATCAAGAGAGACTCGGGGCCTTGGGATGACTGGTTAAGGGGTCAGGAGCACAAGTAGTGTTCTCCTCTATTTTTCCAGTTGCAGTGAACGATGAGGAAAAAAACAGGAAGAGCCAGCAGATCAATACCTGGCTCCGAGCATGGTACCAACATGAAAATTTGGGTTTTTGTGATCACAAGCCATTCTACACAACACCAGACCTGCTGGTGACAGATGGGGTACACCTGTCTCAAAGGGGGAAAAGGATCTTTGCTGAGAAGTTGGCGGGGCTCATTGCAAGAGATTTAAACTAGATTCGAAGGGGGAAAGGAATAAAACCAGGCTCACTAGAGATAAGCCTGGGGGCAGCACACCAATGTTTGAGGGATGGTGTGCTAGTGAGCTCCTTTGGCCTCCTGTGTCAGTGGAGGGAGGGGGTGAAGATCCATGCAGCAGCAAAGACGCAAGAGTTACCGATGTGTTAGAAACCATGGAAGCGCCTGAGAACAGTTACATAGGAATTAGGACTTCTCCCCCAGGAAGGTGTGGGATCAATAGCCCATCTGACATGCATCTACACCTATGCATGCAGCATAGGCAACAAACAGGAGGAGCTGGAAGCCATTTTGCATTTGGAAAACTGTGATATAGTCGCCATCACCGAAGCACGGTGGGATGACTCACACAACTGGAGTGCTGCAATGGATGGCTATAAACTCTTCAGAAGGGATAAACAAGGAAGGAGAGGTGGTGATGTAGCCCAGTACATTAGGGAATGTTTTGACTGCCTGGAGCTTGGTGGTGATGAAAGGGTTGAGTGGTTATGGGTAAGAATCAGGGGAAAGGCAAACAAGGCAGATATCATGGTGGAAGTCTGTTACAGACCACCCAACCAAGATGAGGAGACAGATGATCTATAAGCAGTTGGGAGAAGTCTCACAATTGCTAGCCCTTATTCTCATGGGAGACTTCAACNTGGATTCAAACACCTGTGATGTCTTTTAATAGGCTACAAGGAATGAAAGGTAAGAATTCAAAGTTGAAAAGTTTGCATGCACCTACTGTCATTGATTTATATGATTTAGTGCAGAAATTTCTCTACTAGAACATAAGACTGCTTATGGACCTCCATACTGAGTCTCTGTATGGCAGTGACAGCTATGCTAGAGCCATAAAGGAAATGAAATGTATTTTTATTACTGTGTTAAAAATTTTGCAATAGATTGGTTTCATTGTTTTTTTAGAACATTACTTTATTGTGTTTCACAGCAGAAAAATTCACAAAGGGACCTTTTGAAGACCCCTGGTGTCTGGAGAGCTTGGGCACAATTTAGAGGGCTTGCAACTGAGCAGTCTGTGATTCCATAAAAGGAAACCTACTACTTCCATTATTTTGAGTTATTAGTGTTTGGTTTCTTTATTTTTCTAATACATACACAATGTGAGGCAGTTGGTTTCTTTTCTCAAATTAGATTTAACAGTAAATGATAGCAGTTTCACCAAAAATGTCTCATACACCACAGAGACTGTGACCGTGTCTGCTATCAATAACATAAAGTAATATCTGAGACACTCCAGGGGCTACTAAAAGAGGAAACAACATATACCATATCAAGTTCTTAAGCCAGAAAAATCTAAAATGGCACCATCATAAAATCTACCTCTGTGAGTAATGACAGACATGGATAGAAGTCTCAGGCCCAGCCTTAAATGTAATATATTACTTCTGCTCCTGCCATTCCCTGGTGATTGCTACTGCTCTCTGCAGGATGGAGCATGCAAGATACCAAAAATATGTGTTTGCTACTGTTGGCAGACTGTCTGTGAAAGCAATAGATAAAAAGGGAAATCCGGCATGTGTCATCTGCTCCTGTGGAAGTTTTCCAGGAGGTATTTCAACCTGCAAACAGGGATTCCACCTTCCCAAGTGCCCTTGCACAATAGGTACGAGGCTCTGCAAGTGGAACTAAACAATGGTGAGGATGATGGTTGATCTAGGTTGAAGGTGTCGCCAAGGTTAAGTTGATCTATGCCCTGCGACAAAACCGCTTCCATAGAGAAAAAAATACAGGTTATTGACACAGGACGCTCTCTCCTGAGCGGAACAGAAGGCCTAATATGTGGACTGGGTACGCTTCTTAGGGAAGTCTGCAGCCTCCCTGGGGCCTGGGTTAAAGACGTGAAGAGAAAACCTCCTACCTTGGTATGGCCATCAGATTATTATCCATTATTGCTTTTTCAGGTAGGTAGCAATGAAGTTGCAACAGGAAGTCCGAGGGCAATCAAGAGAGACTCGGGGCCTTGGGATGACTGGTTAAGGGGTCAGGAGCACAAGTAGTGTTCTCCTCTATTTTTCCAGTTGCAGTGAACGATGAGGAAAAAACCAGGAAGAGCCAGCAGATCAATACCTGGCTCCGAGCATGGTACCAACATGAAAATTTGGGTTTTTGTGATCACAAGCCATTCTACACAACACCAGACCTGCTGGTGACAGATGGGGTACACCTGTCTCAAAGGGGGAAAAGGATCTTTGCTGAGAAGTTGGCGGGGCTCATTGCAAGAGCTTTAAACTAGATTCGAAGGGGGAAAGGAATAAAACCAGGCTCACTAGAGATAAGCCTGGGGGCAGCACACCAATGTTTGAGGGATGGTGTGCTAGTGAGCTCCTTTGGCCTCCTGTGTCAGTGGAGGGAGGGGGTGAAGATCCATGCAGCAGCAAAGACGCAAGAGTTACCGATGTGTTAGAAACCATGGAAGCGCCTGAGAACAGTTACATAGGAATTAGGACTTCTCCCCCAGGAAGGTGTGGGATCAATAGCCCATCTGACATGCATCTACACCTATGCATGCAGCATAGGCAACAAACAGGAGGAGCTGGAAGCCATTTTGCATTTGGAAAACTGTGATATAGTCGCCATCACCGAAGCACGGTGGGATGACTCACACAACTGGAGTGCTGCAATGGATGGCTATAAACTCTTCAGAAGGGATAAACAAGGAAGGAGAGGTGGTGATGTAGCCCAGTACATTAGGGAATGTTTTGACTGTCTGGAGCTTGGTGGTGATGAAAGGGTTGAGTGGTTATGGGTAAGAATCAGGGGAAAGGCAAACAAGGCAGATATCATGGTGGAAGTCTGTTACAGACCACCCAACCAAGATGAGGAGACAGATGATCTATAAGCAGCTGGGAGAAGTCTCACAATTGCTAGCCCTTATTCTCATGGGAGACTTCAACTTACCAGATGTCTGCTAGAAATACAATACAGCAGAGAGGAAACAGTCTAGGAGGTTCCTGGAGTGTGTTGGTGATAATTTCCTGAAACAGTGGGTGAGTGAACCAATTAGGGAACCTCGCTGGACCTGTTTTTGTGAACAGAGAAGGACTTGTGGGCGATGTGATGGTTGAAAGCCATCTTGGGCATAGTGATGGTGAAATGATAGAGTTTTTGATTCAGAGAAATAAAGTGGGAGGTCAGCAGAACTGCCACCTTGGACTTCCAGAGGGCAAACTTTGACCTGTTTAGGAGACTGGTTGTCAGAGCATCTTGGGAGCCATTTCTTAAGGACAAAGAAGTCCAGGAAGGTTGGACATTCTTCAAGAAGGAATCCATAAAGGTGCAGGAGCAGGCCATCCTAATGTGCCAAAAGATGAGTTGGTGGGGAAGCTGATCAGAAGTGGTGACNGACTTGTGGGCGATGTGATGGTTGAAAGCCATCTTGGGCATAGTGATGGTGAAATGATAGAGTTTTTGATTCAGAGAAATAAAGTGGGAGGTCAGCAGAACTGCCACCTTGGACTTCCAGAGGGCAAACTTTGACCTGTTTAGGAGACTGGTTGTCAGAGCATCTTGGGAGCCATTTCTTAAGGACAAAGAAGTCCAGGAAGGTTGGACATTCTTCAAGAAGGAATCCATAAAGGTGCAGGAGCAGGCCATCCTAATGTGCCAAAAGATGAGTTGGTGGGGAAGCTGATCAGAAGTGGTGACCTCCAGGGCTCAGTATTGGGGCCAGCTCTCTTTAATATCTTTAACAATGATCTGGAGGAAGGGATTCAGCGCACCCTCAGTAAGTTTGCAGACCACACCAAGTTGGGTGGGAGTGTTGACCTGCTTGAGGATTGAAAAGCTTTGCAGAGGGATCTGGACAGGCTGGATTGATGGGGTGAGGCCAATGGTATGAGATTCAACAAGGCCAAGGGCTGGGTCCTGTACTTGGGTCACAACAACCCCATGCAGCACTACAGGCTTGGGGAAGAGTGGCTAGAGAGCTGCCTGGTGGAAAAGGCCCTGGGGATGTTGGTCGACTGCTGGCTGCATATGAGCCAGCAGAGTGCCCAGGTGGCCAAGAAGGCCAATAGCATCCTGGCCTGCATCAGGAATAGTGTGGTGAGTAGGACTAGGGAAGTGATCGTTCCCATGTACTTGGCACTGGTGAGGCCACACCTCAAGTACTGTGTTCAGGTTTGCGCCCCTCACTACATGAAAGAGATTGAGGTGCTGGAGCATGTTCAAAGAAGGGAAACAAATCTGGTGAGGGGTCTAGAGCACAAGTCTTATGCGGAGGGGCTGAGGGAGCTGGGAATGCTTAGCCTGGAGAAAAGGAGGCTGAGGGGAAACCTTATTGCTCTCTACAACTACCTGAAAGGAGGTTGTAGCAAGGTCGTGGTAAGTCTCTTCTCCCAAGTAACAGGTGATAGGACAAGAGGAAATCACCTCAAGTTGCACCAGAGGAGGTTTAAATTGGATATTAGGAAAAATTTCTTCACTGAAAGTGTTGTCAAACATTGTAACAGGCTGCCCAGAGAAGTGGTTGAGTCACCATCCCTGGAGATATTTAAAAGATCTGTAGATGTGGTGCTGAGGGACGTGGTTTACCGGTGGACTTGGCAGTGTTAGGTTTCAATTGGACTCAATCTTAAAGGTCTTTTCCAACCTAAATGATTCTGTGATTCCTTGCTCTGAGGAAAAAGTGTGGGATGACATTTCCCTGTTTAGGAAATAGTGCTGGAGGTTGGGCCTTGTGAAGATCTTTGGGAATAAAGAAAAAGCAAATTGTTTTCTTCTAAGGTTCAAGATGATAATAGGTAAGTGTAGAGAGAAGAATTCATGAGAACATTTATGCACATTAGTAAAAAATGACCTTTTAGTCAAAATGAATATTTTTTATCAGCTTGAATTGTTTCAAGCAAACCCACAGAATCTGAAGGTTAATGTATTTATCCTCACTTCTGAAAATTTTTGTCATTTCCTGCAGCATCAAAAGTAAAAAAGATTAACAATGAAAGACATAAAACAAAAACAAAGCAAAAGAATAAAAATCCAGAAAACTGAAAGCAAACAAATCTCCCAGGGGAGCATGAAAATTCATCAGCCTTTATAGTGAGTTTTGAGAAAAAAATACAATTGCTCCAGGAAAATGCTTTATGATGTTATTTTTAACACTCCTAAATTGGAATATCTTCTGAAATTGTATTGCAGCCATATTATATTCTTGTCAGCTGAAGACCTACTGTTACTAAATGTGGCAAGCATTTACCTTGCAGGTGCATAGAGACTAGAAAAATAAGGACCAGACTAATGCAGGCAATATGGACTTTTAAAACCAGTATCACCTCCCACGCACATTGCAGCTAACCTCATGGAGGTGAAAATTGTCTTTCCTTATACAAATATTTGTGACTACAGAAATAAATCTGGGAGAGATCTGTGAATTAGATTGCCAGCATCTGCCATTTTTAAAATAAAAGCACTGGTGAATAATGAGGAAGTTCTCTCCAGTCCTCGCTTGAAAAACCTGAGCTTCTCTGACGCAAAAATGAAAAGGACAGCCATTTAAAAATGATCCCACAAAAGGATACAAACAGACACTGTAGGTGCTGAATACTGTTCCCAGTGAAGAGACTTATCTGGCTTGCAAACATGAGGCTACCCTATGCGCAAAGGAGTTGCCAGTGAGAATTAGACATTTGTAGTCGAGATTAAGCAGGTTTTCTGGAGCTACATAAGTGTGGTGGACATATATTTTAACCTTATTCTAATATCCTTTTCTGATCTGTTGTTTCCCAGGGGGTATGTAATGCCTTTGCTATTGTTTTTTCAGGAATAAGGCTCTCCTTCTTTGTAAACTTTGATGGGAAAAAGGTCTTTCGATACAGGTCTTCCACACCCTTTAGATGTACTTGGTTTACTGGGTGTTGAGTACTGAAGACTCATGCCACTTATAATCAGAAATCATCCAGTCCGGACCTGAGAATGTCTTCAGTGAAAGCAAGTACAATTCCATTGACAGGTGTAGTTGTGACAAATCAGTGTCACCACCACTGGGCTTTGGTGTTACATCACTGTCGTGAGGAGTGTAATTCTTTTTTTCAGCAGATTGACAAGATTTATTCTCCTTTAACTATTCTCAAGCTAGTTATGCTACTTTAACTAATAACTGAGGGAAAACTGATGCAAATTACATTAGGGGAACATAAACAAAATTGTAGTTTAAATGCTTGTGCCAGTTAGATCAACAACAGGGTTGCTATCAACTATAGCAGGGTTGAGATGTCCTGCTTTAAAAAAATAAAAGTCATGGAAAGAAGTCAAATAAAAAATATATCTTAATCTACTTTTTTGCATCACTGGAATATTAACCAAAAGTACCAGGGAGCCTTATGACATATGACTAACAAAGTATTTGTCTTTCTGCCTACAGTATTAGAAAAACCAATCAACCGAATGTGTTAAGTCTGTTGCCTTTTGGCAAAATTTACAACATGATCTAAAAGAGCATTTATTAAATAACCAAGAAGATATAATTTCCTCACCCGATTTGCTGATCAAGTTCCATGTCCCTGTCTGGATTCTTTTGCAATTCTGATCACAACAGAGAAACAGACATAGGGATCAAGAAGCCATCATATCAAAGCTGTTTTCAGTGTGTTGTAATTACAAATTAAACTGTGATGAATTACAGGGTCCCAGTAGATTATATTTAATCAATTGTATATCATGGTATGAACAGAGAACAAGCCTTAAAAATCTGCTAACAGAAAACTTAGATCTAAAAATATCTACAAAAATATTTATAACCAAAAATGCAGACAGAATGCCTATCAACTTATTGTGATCAAAACTTCACAAACAAAAATCCACAAGAAATTGACTAACTCACATCAGAAATGTGATAATGCACACTGAAAAATGGGATTACGTTGACTAAATGGCCTTAGGAACTCCTTTCTTCTTTCTCTACAGCATTGGGGTGAATTTACTCATTTGGGTATCACTTGTTACCAGGTCTGCAAGGTGGATAGCACTTTCTCTTTTGCAGCACTGTATGTATGAAACTGCTATAGAAAAGGAGCTGGAGCAAGAAGATGACGCGCCTTGCAGCTCAGAAGGCAGGGTGGTACCCGCCCTGTGGTGGTGTACTAGCTTCAAAACCTACCACCTCTGCTGCTGCTGTACACACATTAGGCTGATCCAACAGTAGTTCATGGACATTGACCCTGTTGTCAGTAAGATCTGTTCCTGTTTCCACTAAGTAAAACTTTATGGTCTGGGGACAGCAAAAAGATCTATAGAACAGATTTCCAGGTGTTTTGACTCTTCTGCCTTTTCAATGGTGCTCTCAGTGGATGAGAAGTGTTGTAGATTCTGTTACTTTTCTTTCATTGAGGTTAGAGTGTGACACTAACTAAAGGACTACATGGAGGTGGCAACATCATGCTTTCACTGAAGGAACTCCATGAAAAACACATTGCTGACAAAAGAGGGCTTAGGACAAGGAAAAATCAAAATTATATGACAGTGAACTATATTTAATGCAAAAAGTCTCTAAGAAGTTTCTTAGAATCAGAAAGCAACACATTTCCATTGTTTTAACATAGTCTGGCAGTAAAATTCTGCATTAGACTGAAAAATAGAAGATCTTAATCTAAGATATTAACAAAAACCTGGTTCTTGACAGTCAACTGTGATTAAATAGATGTTAGGGAGTAAAGTCTTTGACAAATACCTCTGACAGCTAATTATTATTTTCCTTAAAAGTTTCCTTTTTCAAAACAAGGTCAATGCAGGAAGATATGTGAAAATGAGTAAAAAGAATGAGCAGTCATTTTACAAATTTTTGCTATAAAATTAACAATACGAATTTATGTCAAGGTTGTAACAGCAGAAATGTAACACATTACATAAGCATCTTGGTTTGTTTCACGTTAAACATTACAGCATAAGTGTCCACCACCAAGTCCTAGGCCATAAACTGCAACCACAAGTAGTATTTATGTACTTTAGAATGTGGAATGAATAGGACTAATATGGTAACACGTAGCTTAATAGACAGAAGTATGTTAGACACTGGTTATTTATGTTGTTGACATCGTATATGATAAAAATATTAAAAGATTCTCATCAGCCCAATAGTCGTATTTTAAATGATTCAAAGAAAGGGAACACATATTTTACTTTTCCTTAGGTCTTTAAAATTATATATGCACACATGCACACACAATTCCTTCCAAATACATGGTTTTAATTCTATATTCTACAAAATCATTAACTATTTTTCACTTGCATCTCATTGTATATATAAATGAATAAATCAGGTCAACTTTTACCCATAGATTGTATACACTTTTCATCATCACCCTGAAGAAAAGAACAATGCTATTAGTAAGAGTCAGAATTGTAATTATGGAATTTTTGTGAAATTTTGTGCTACTGTTAAATGCTGTAAAGGGAAATATAATTATTACCCCTATTAACATAAAAGATTTTGTATGAATGCCAACAAACAAGGTTTGGCAAGAATTCTCCTTCTCATGGATTGAAACTATGTCTGCTCTTCCAACTAACCCTTTTGATTTAACAAGTGAAGATGTGCTATACATAATTTCAACCCATCAATGAAAAAAAGGTTGTCACCTTAAAAATGTTATTTAAAAAACATGGCAAAGTAGCAATTAAGCCCTTTGAATCCTTTAAAATTGCATGCTTGACAAATACTTCTTCATCTGGTGCAAAAAAAAAAAGATAAATAATTTCAAACTAAGCATGTTAAAAATTGATTAGTTTCACTAAAGATGATGGCATCATATTATACAGAAATGTCAGAATGAATAGTTAAACATGTACTACTTATGAATAAAGATATTAGCTGCTGACCCACTGAACTAGCACACCTACAAAGAGATGAAATCTTGTCATTGAAATTTTGTCTGTGATATTCAGAGTGGCATCGCCTCACCTTAAGGTGTCTCCAGCATAGGTGTAACATTTAAGCTAGGGTATCCAGACCTTCATTTCATTCTGTTGAGACCTACTTAATGACATCCATAACCTCCAGAGGTTTATTCATTCCACTGTGATGAAGAATATATATTTGATCAGATAGTTGCATCCTAACCTCATGTGACTAGCTAATCTGCTGTAACGGAAACCTAGATGTATTACTGACATGTAGAGGTACATTTTGTAAATGCCTAAAGCTAATGGACCTACCATCTTTAAAGTAGGTATTGCAAAATTCTCCAAGGAAGAACTGGAATGTAGAGCAGACTAGACTTCTTTCCTTTGTGGTCAAACGTCATTATATACTATTAGTCATCATGAGAGTGACAATTGAAAAACATGGAAATACAGATGTCACTTTGTTTTAGCATTAGTATACGTCAACCTATTAAAGTAGGTCAACACCATCATTCACACTTCAGACATGAATATAAGGAGGAGAATGAAATGAACTCTGGATCTTGACGGAAAAAAATACGTTCAACAGAGAGAGCATAAGGAGAAATTTCAGTGTAAAGCTATAGAAAATAATTATTATCTAAAGCTCTTTTCAAGTAGTTTTTCTGGGGAGCTTTGAATGGTGAACTTTCTTCTCTTTAAGTAGTGGAAATGTTAAATTTAGGATAGTACTTCACCTTTCAGACAAAACACAACTGATCTTGTCAACCAAAACAATAAGAGGCCAGGGGTATAAAGGTCTGTCTCAGGAATAGCAAGCAATTGGCTTTTGTGTTTGCTGCTTTGTGCTTAAAATAAAGGTTAGTGCTAGATTATAATGTTACATTTTTAAACAAATGCAAAAATTATCCAACTTAAAAGCAGAGCAAATACAATGGACTGGGGTAGTATTAAATGAATGGTTATCCTGCAGGAAGAATTACACTGAAGGTTGCGTAGTATCTGTCTTTCTAAATACCTTTGTTTTGAGAAAATCTAAAGCTTTAAATATAAAGAAATCAGTAATAAACAAAGGAGAATATGAAAAGAAGAAACCATATCAAAAAGCATTACTAACATATCTAGGAAACAAGGTGCTTAGTGCTGAAACACAATCACATATTGTACATATTTTATGCGTAATTAAATACATATGTGTGTTTATGTGTATGCGTACTTATTCCCCTTTGGAATGAACCCAAAAAATGTCATCCTTTTGTTTTAAACCATATGAAAGACAGATAATAGAAACAAGAAAGGAAATATGTACATTCGTGGAAGCAAATTAAGCAATGACTACACTAAGTCATAGTTCTTTTTGTCGAGACAATAGTTTTCCCAATGGAGAAAAAACATCTGGTACTTAAGTAGCAGGGTTCTTGATGTTAACATACTGTTCAGATACCTCTAAATGACAGAAAATGAGCAGAAGTGACAGACTATTCAGAATCAATACATACTGTGTGCAGTGAAAGCCAACAAAAATGAAATAGAAACACCCCTGCTACAGAGAACCCAAAGAAAACTCGATTGAAGAAGTAATTGCAGGCTTTAATGTTCACATTTGCATTTTGTCCATTCATACAAAATATCCTCCTGGCACCCTATTCAGTCTCTGGCTGGAAAAATACTGATGATTTTGGGGCAGAAGCTGGGTTCCATAGTTTAAATGTATAATTTGCTTCCTGAGGAAAGAAGACTCCTGGTGAACATAAGTACATAAGACAGATCTACAGTTGTGCTTCTTTGATGCTCGTCTCTGGTGTAAGCAGAGCATCAGAGAGGGAGAGGGGCAAGTAGAATTCTTAGTCCTGAAAGTTGTCTCCCGTTATGATTATTAAAGATTTCTTATAAAGAATAATTTGGGAACTGTAAGGTTACATCTATACCATTTAATTAAACAATAAGATTGTAGTACTATTGTTCTACTCTGTTATATCCTATTCTAGCAATTGTATCAAAATAGGGAAGTTTTTTGGTCTGAGATGGTTATGAGAGAAGAAAAATTCCAGTACAGTGAAATGAGGGAAGTCCTTCACAGCTGAAGGCTATGGCTACTCTAGTAAATTGCAGGTCTCTCAGACCATTGACCGACAGAGAGGCCAATGATTCATGGAATAGTCCGTATCTATGCTAAACTCTTGTAGCCCCCAAAACAGGGTAGCCACAACCAAACTGACTGTGGTGAGTGAGCTCCAGGCCGTGTCAGCTAGGAACCATGACTGGGAATTGTTTAGGAGACCATTAGTGGGCAGTCTCTTCCAGGGACTAGAACGGACCCAGCTTCCCAGGTTTGGTGAGGAAACTATTCCAGGGACTATTCACACAGGCATACCTGGAGACAGCTTTCAGGACTTGGGAGTCGGCTCTGTTTGTCTTGTCACAGTCCCCCACTCTGCTGTTGCTGCCTTTTTGACCTTTCTTCTATCATCTGGTTTACACATATCATTTGTGCATCTTCTCTTCTCCTCTTCAGCTCTTCTGCAATGTTTTTTCACTTTTCCTGTTGCCTCTTCACCCTCTCTATGTGACCGTAACGTTAGTTCTGCTGATACTGCTTGCTGTCACTTGCCACTGATTTTTGTTGTTCATTCTTAGCAGAATTGCATCACCATGTTGGGACCTGGATGATCCTGTCCTGAGTGGCTCCTGTGTCTACACAAGTAGTCATTAGACCAAAGGGAATAAATGCTCCACCTGGCCTTGTGTGAAACTGCCTGTTTTTGATCTATTAGCTGAGACTATCTGGGGCAATTTCATGTTGCATTACACTTCATGTCATGGCTGGCAGAGATGCACCTGACTGGAAACCTCTGTCCTGGGAGATTATTAAAAAAATAAACATTACAGTTCAAAGCAGTCTAAATAAGCTGGATATCTGAGCAAACCTAACAAACTCAGTGCTTTAACAGTCATAGATAAAAACCAAAAATCTCATTTCTGTGTTGCATAGATTTTGGCAGGAGATAATCCCCTAAATCAGCTCGGCCATAAGCAGAGGGTTGATAAGCGTGCCATGCAGCACAGTTGTAGCTATCATCTGAAACTTCACATGCTGTAATCAGCTGATATTTTCTTGAGATGGCCTGTGAGGTCTCTAAATTCCACTTAAATGGACCTTTGTGATCCTCATTTTTTCACTGAAAACGGTCATATTACTGTGGTGCGGCAATTTATCCTATATCTTAAAGAACCAACGCTCACAGTCAGCAGCAAAGCACAAGGTAAAATACATGGACTTAGAATTCAGTTCTTTTCTCAGCCTTAGATCTTATTTGTGGACTTATCCAGCAGCCTGATACATCAGGATCTAATTTTTTCTTTTTGATGTCAGTAGATTTCATTCTGTTTTCAACTGTTATATCTGCCATTTCATGTCATGGGTTTATGCGAGTTAGAAATGGTAGCAGAGAAAAACAACAAAATCTTCAAAAAAGCTCCTTCAGATTGTACCAGTGAACCTAAACTATACTGTGGATGCTCTTGAAATACACTGTCATCTTTGCTCTACCTTCAACGAAAATGAAGGCTTAAAATGAAAATGTGTTCTTCAAATAACATACAGGATAATTTGCATGCAATGACATGTTTTTTCTTATCCACATAAGCCCATCTGTGCAATAGAGAATATGACAGAAATAGAAATTGGAAGGCAAGGGAGGAAAGATATCTATCTAGCACATCAATGCTCATATAGGAGGCCAACTAAAGTAGCATACGAGCAATATAAAGTTCTGCCTGCTAGCTGCCTGGAAGGGACTAATCGATTTGCATGAGTGACCAAAATCTCATTATTCTTCTCAATGGTGAGGGTGGCTAAACATGTTCTGTGCCTTGGCTGGTCCATTTCTGCCTTGATTTTGAAGTAGTGTTGCAGTTGTGTGCTGGCCTTATTTAAGCTGCGCTGTGAACCAGGCCCCTGGTTTCTTTAACACAATTTATCCCATAGCATACTAATATGGACATAGGAAAATTAAATTAGAGGGGACCCTTCAAAGCAGCTTTGTTCAATTAGTTGCAATTACGTCCTAGAAAGCCATAAGAAATCTGTCTACTGCGTTCTGATAGGCCAGACTGGCACTAAAACGTAGTGTTTGTGGTTATCCAGGAGCATATCCCTAGAGAAAGCCTGAGGAGCTCTCCTTTGTTAAAACACAAAGGTTTGTGGTATCATATTTTACCTGGCAAACTCCATAAATCCAATACCTCTCTTTCCTTTGATATTTGCCTTTCCAACCCATTACGGGAGTCTCCAAGTCTCTGAGTTCCACTCATTGCAGGACTAGCACATGGATCTTTTTTTATGTGATCTACAAGTGGTTGGAAAAGGGAGAAGGCTGACTGAAAGGTAAATTTGCATAAAAGCTTTTGGCTTTAATCGACCATTTGGTTCTGCAGGTCAAAATACAAATAATTTTTTCCTGTGTGTTACAAAATGTTCTCTAACCTCTAGGGTACAGGTAATTGCATTCCCAGAAGTAATACTGCGTAGTAACAGCCATTCACCAATTCATAGCAAAGAGCATACAGTTGTTGGAACTGGATGTAATTCTCATAGAACTGCTAGTTTTGTTTGTTGAGTTTTTTTCCGCACATATACAGTATATATGATCATTCTTAACTGTTTAGAAACAAAGGATTACTGAAGTTACAGGATCCTCCACTGTTCCTACTGTAGTAGCAGCTTATACTTTGATTTTTACTTGAAATAAGCATTTCTTTTTGAGCTTGAAAACTGAATAAAAAGTTGTGATTTTTTTTTTCCTGCTGTGAGTAGTTACCATACCAGTCCCCTATACTTTACTCTGACATGAAATGGAGACCTTACATCTAAACTACCTGATTTCCTATTAAACTTGTATTGTGAGTGCTTTGAAATTACCATGGAAGATCTACAATTTGAACAATTTAGATTTTTGGAAAGTCTTGTGATCTTGAGGCAAGCAACTTTTAAATGCCCTAAATTCTAAGAAAAAAAAAAGTATTACATTTTAGTAATGCTCTAGTGTTTTGTTTACAATAGTTAAGTACATGCAAACAGATTTGGGGTTTTTTCCAGGTAACAGAATGTTTGTTTTTTAACTTAAATGTTGTTCTCATCAACTCTGTTTTAGCAAAACAAATGTAACCTGATAATGGAACAGAACAAGGGTGAGACAATTATGTGGACTTTGTTGTTATTTTCTGTGTAATGCGTTGCCTTCCACAGTACCAGAACAATATACTGTCTAAAACCCAGAAATATATCTTTCTTCTAAAAAACTCACAGAATCCAGAAACTTATTGTAAAATATCCAATAGTAAGCCATGTTTTGGTTATACCTATGACCTTTTTTCTCTTTTTTGAAAGTAATAGCAGATGAGGTTACTTTGAATAATAACTTGTGCCTGAGAAACCCATCCATTAGTTTATTTATAGATGAGTATGCCTGCCTACCTCTCACTTAGTTATTTCCTTATTAACCACTATGTGATAACACTTCCCATTTATTTAATTTTTAAATAATATAAACTAAAAGTTAATAATCTCATCCTCACAAAAGAGAAATGTGGTTCTGTATAGCTGCCTAAAGATCTTAGGAAAAATAAGGATCATGTTTTACACTGGAATAATTTTGGATGTAGCCGTTGAGAACCTGAACAAAGTTCTCCCCAAAGAAGAGATTCAGATAAAATATCTTGGTTTGTTCCGGTTTCTCATGCTGAACATTGTCTTGGGACCAATTCTTTCAGGTTACAAAAATCAACCTTTTATGCATGCAAGAAACAAACAAAAACTGTTCCCTGGATATAAATTGAAATGCTAGGATTTTCTCTTAAGTAAGAGCATAGTCATAGAGTTAATCATAGATAATTAACCTGAGACAGTTACTCAGGTAATTGTAAGTGTATAAAAGCCTTGAGAAGTGGACTCCACTTCAAGGCTTTAAAAAATCTCCGTGTGTTTTGTTTACCATTTCATAAAATCTATCTTGAAAACAGCAAGGACAATTTTTGTTTGTTTAGTTGAAAAGTCAGCTCCAGCAACATTGCTTTTGATCAGACTTCATCCTTAGCATACGCAAGTTTTCTTTCAGTAATATTTGGTATAGATGTAGGTAAAAAAATTCACCATCAAAAGAGGTACCCTTAAAAGCTATGTGAAAATTAATCTTTGACTGAAGCAAAGGCAAGAAGAAAAATTACTACTGAAAGTTTTCAGTAGCATTTAGATTTTTGAAGACTGATTTATTTGGAAACAAAAATCATTTTGGTGTTACCCCTGTTGGCTGTTAAACAGTATACATAACTGCTCCTTTGATTCCTTTCCATTTTGTGTAAATTTCTGAGCTCTTGAGATATCATATTTTATAATGCGTTATCTGGTATCGTACTAAAAATTTAATGCCTAACCTTATCAGATTCCCTAAGGAAGACAGGTACAACTAACTTTCTTCTTGGGCTTGAGGAAACCTACACATATTGCCTTGATGTCAAAACTCTATCTGAATCATCAGCTGCCCACAATCTACATTTATCCAAAATATCTACAGTTTCATAAAAACATATTATGCTCACTCATATTATAGGACAAGATGAACCCAGGAAAAGACCTCAGCTAAAGTTAAATCTCTCTAGAGAGGTGGCATCTTATGCCATATTATTCTTGTAGTTGTTTCTTGATGGTAAGAACTACATATTCTGTAAGTCCTCTGCAGTCTGTATGACAGTACCAACTGATATGAAACAAGCAGATATATCTACTTGTTTTGCAGAGGAAAAGAAAAGTTTACTTTTTTTTGCAGATATTCTTGCCATGCCAGGAATTTTGCTTGCCTGTTTATTGGTTTGTGGGTTTGTGTTTTTTTTTTAATATTTCTTATTTCATTATGGCTGCAAAAACGAAATAGTGGGTAATGCCTGTTAGCTAAAAGATAGAGAAACAGCAGGATAGGTATCATGATGCATAGACAAAAATTTCCTGAATTTAATAGGAAGAAAGCTATTGGCCAAGATTTTTCATGCAATATTTTCAGTACTTAATTATTACAATGTAGTTCAGTGCATTCTTTAAATTAAAATCTAAAGCATATAATCTTCCACTCCTAAACACTGTGGCAGTCTTTTCTGACTACAGTTTATAGGACTCAGCTTCCTAGAGCATTGGTAATCTCTTTTAGGTGTTTCTTTCTGTGTAAATCTCCACTGAATCTAATTGATTCTAAATGGATATAAGCAAGATACATTTCTTTTCTAGAATTTCAGACCGTATTGAAGGATGGAAATTCCACTTCCTAGGTTTATTTTTTTAAGTAAGTCACACTGTTCTCATATGACTTGCATTTCTATCTGAACTTGCCTTGGTCAGCAACTTCTTCGTCCCTCCTAATGTTAACCTCACATCGTCTCCTGGATAGTATTTCACAACAACCTTTTACACATATACACGCAAACAAAAACAGGCACTAAGTGACCTTGAAGCTTCCTAACATTCTCTCACTAAGTTGCCTTAAACATTTGCCATTCTTGTCTCAATGAACTCAGATGAGAGGTGTAGCTACTCTTTTTCAGAACAAAATACTTCTTTTTGTCACTTAGGCCTATTTTCCTAATTACTGATGAATACTTAAGGAAATATGTCATTTTTGAGCCTCGGTGGTGTTGTTATAAATGTTTATGCCCCTTGGCTGCCACTGGAAGCAGATGGTAGGCTGACAAGATATATTTAAATTCTGAGTGCCTTGAAGGAAGTACAAGCAGTAAACGAAGGTAATTTGAAGTGTGGTGAGTATAAATCATACCTTCATCATCATAATTGTAAAACTAGGCTTTGATTCTGGAAGAGAAACTTCTTACACAGGAATCTGTACTTGATATCATAATATGTAGTAGTACTCTGCCAAAAAATGTCCAGTGCAGATCCTTTGCCAAAGACCCCAAATGTCCCATGCCTTACTCCTTCCTATGTCCCATCCCTTATCCCTTTCTGAGTCTAAAGAATGAGCGTGCGCTGGGTCAGACCAACAGTCCCTTCAGCCCAGTAGTCTCTCCTTGACAATAGCTAAAAGCTGATGTTGAGGGAAAAGTGTAAGAACAGGGGAATAATTTGTGATATCATCACTTACTTTCATCTCTGCCACCTATGGTTTATGTATTTCATAATATTGGTGGATTTTTCTTCCATGGGCCTGATAGGAACCACTGAAATCTGCTGTTGCAATCATACACCTCTTGGAAGACAACCTCTATCACTTCTTTTTAGGTCTGTTGCATAGACAGAGAACAGTAAGCGTATAGGATCTGAAATTCTTTGTGAAAATTCCCAGCTGTCGCCTTCGGCTACAAAGTGAAACCAGCTTTGGCTGGATTTCAAGCATAGGTACTTCAATTAGTTATCTGAGGGTATGCATTTTGAAGCTGACGTTTGCTTTTAGAAGATAGATTACTGCTAAGTGTTGAGTAGGCTGACAGGGGGCAGTCTACAAAAGAAACAGGAATAATATTATTTACTATTATTACAGTAGGATATATGCCCCAGAAAGGCTTTACCAAGAGATCAAAATATTTTGCAAGGGTATGACTAGCAGCAATAAAAGTCAGGTTCAAATTTGAAGTTGTCGCTACTAGCAGACTGGATCAAGTCTGAAATCAGAAATCCAGAAAAATTAACCTAAACATTCCAACATTCTATGAGAAGCTTTTTTGCCTTTTTCAGAATGTCATGGTTTTGGTCGGATTGGCTAATCAGAATGACAGATGCCCCCGCCCCCCTCAAAGAGAGGAGAGGAAGAGATATGGAGATTTATGAGTTTAGAAAAAGAACTAAACTACTTTAATGATAATATTAATAAATAATTAAATAATAAATAACAATAAAGTAAAATAAAAAAAGTATACAATATATATAAAACCGTATTCCGCTCCCAGGATGACGATCGTGTTACCAGCAGTCACAGGGAATGTCCCAGACTGGAGTCAGTGACGGATAGGAGCTGAATTCCCAATCTGGAGCCAGGAATGCTCGGATCGGGACCAAAGCCAGAGGAACAGACAGGGTCCTCCTCGGATGTCGGCCGTTGAAGAAAGAGACTTGACCTTTTGATCCCTTAGCTTTTGCACTGACTGTGATGCAGATGGGATGGAATACCCTCTAACGNTAATTAAATAATAAATAACAATAAAGTAAAATAAAAAAAGTATACAATATATATAAAACCGTATTCCGCTCCCAGGATGACGATCGTGTTACCAGCAGTCACAGGGAATGTCCCAGACTGGAGTCAGTGACGGATAGGAGCTGAATTCCCAATCTGGAGCCAGGAATGCTCGGATCGGGACCAAAGCCAGAGGAACAGACAGGGTCCTCCTCGGATGTCGGCCGTTGAAGAAAGAGACTTGACCTTTTGATCCCTTAGCTTTTGCACTGACTGTGATGCAGATGGGATGGAATACCCTCTAACGGGGCAAGTAGTGAAGTTAGCTGACCTTGGTTGTTATAGCAATAAGTATAAGCAAGAGCCTCTGTGCATACCATTCCTTGGTATAATCAGGTCTTATCACTCTGAGAGTGAACAGTTTCTGAACAATATGCTGTTAATTTCAGAGTTTAGTCAGTTAGAAGAGGCCCAGCTAAAAAGTGAAATTACAAATCAGAAAATTGGTTGTTTTACCTCAAACCAGGACACAGACAACATTCAATTAGCTTAAAACTTAATATTTTCATTAATGAGAGAAAAATCCAACAAGATTATTATCCATACAGGATAACACCTAGTATCTAGTTCCTCACATAATTATGAATTTGTAACATTTCACTTGATATTTAGGTTTGTCAGTTCTTGCTGGGTAGCAAAGCCCAGTTTGAACCAAACTGGTGGTATGGGATGAGTTACTTCTGCTCACTCTTCCTTACGCTTACTCCAGTCATGCCTTCCCTCTAGCTGTTCCTTGTTCTGCTCCTTCATGCTAGCCATGCTAGGTAGCTCAGCAGAGACACAAAGAGATTTTTATTTTACATCTGAGCAAATGTGGGATTCTTCTGCATATAAATACAGTCTGGTGCCACATATAAAAATCTGGTTTTGATCAAATGAAACACACACAGATTAGAGTCTTGATTTCTTTCTTAAATTCTTACTTAGAAAGTGCTAAAGGCACTTTGAAGGTACATGGCCACTTATCCCTTGTACATTTAGACATGGATACTGGACTAGATTCTTGAACAAAATTACTATTAGAAATTTTCCTCCATTTCATGATAGGACTCCTTTTTTGATAGCAATGTCTGGCAGTCATAGTACAAAACTAAGCATATAAAACTGAGACTTCAGGACTATCTATTTCTCCCGTCATGTTCATTCTCTAGTCATGAACAGCTCACTCTGTCTTTTTTGAGTTTCTCTTTGGAATTCTTGTTGGAGAGAGCGGAGGAATCCTGGAAGTTTTGTTTTCATATTAGACCAGGTCTAATATGAAAGCCACCAGGTCTACACAAGAATATTTTGTTGCTATTTACTCGTTACTCTCTAGATCAGAATGCAAACATGTTTAATTCATCCATTTTTTATGCAGTTTGAAAACTGTGAACATTTATGATTAAGAAAAAAAGGTTAATAATATTTGGGAAAAAATAAATAAGCAGTATCATTAATAGTTACTCGTAAACTGAGCAAAAGAAGCAACCTATATGCATTGCGCTATGTCTATGTTACAATTGTTGCCCTAAAAAAGGCAAAATCTAACCTGAGACTAAATGGGCTGGTGAAATAATCAATGTAATTATCTGAAAAAAATAGGGAAAGAAACTGCTCTTTGATTTTCATATCAAAATGTTTTCTACCTAGATACATAACTGATGAGTTGTAAAATAGCTAGAACTATTTATTTTTGCATTTTATTTGCTAAACATGAAATAAGGCAAATTTATTTTAATGAGAATTTTAATGAGAATAGAAGAATTTATTCCAAGCATTTTATAGAAGATGAAAAAGTAATAAGTTTAAGAAGATAAAAAAATAATACATTTAAGAATATTTAACATGTGATTACTTTTTATTATGCAAGTACACACGTACATTTATTTATATGCCAATTTTATGTTGCTTTCCGGCTTGAACAGTAACCTAGAGACCTTGCTAAAACCTGGAAGAAACATGGGTTAAAGAACTTGTACAATGGCTGCAATAGCTTCACTTCCTACAGAAAAAAAACATTTTACTTACTATTAATTAAGTTAAAAGGTCAAAAAATCTAAGACTACAGCTAAGATCAACTGAAAAGGTCGAAAATGTGTAGCACCAAAGCACACATATGCATTTAAGACAAAAGTTTGTCCTGAAAGTGGGGACTCTGACATGTCTATACACCGCAAAGAGAAGAGACTCCAGTTAGAACAAGCCTACTCCTGACCAAGGGGTTACGTCCATATGATTCTGAGTAGAAAGGGGTTCCACATACAGCTCCAGAATACGTCCAGTCAAACTCACATAGCTGTTCATGTTTCATACTTCACTACACAGTACAAGCATGACATGGATTAATTTTCTATGTGTTGCTGGATGGCCTTGTTCAAGGAAAGAAAAACCTTGTTAGACAAGTTTTGTTCTTTGTTGTTGGAATCAGTAAGTGGGATTGAAAGTCATATGAAAGTCAAAATTTGGTTTTTACAGGGATCTGTATGCAACTGAACTAGAACCAACATTTCTTTGAGGATAGTTCTCACTTAAAAGTCACTTTATTTACTTTTATTGTAGTCAATACATGAGTCAGTCATTGAAAAGCGCCAATAAACTGTGATAGAGTTAGGAATAGATTACAGAAAAATTCTTGAGTGACAGAATACTTTGCTTCAACTGGTCAAACTACTATTTAGTTAAATAAATCTTGACAGTGGGAAAAACATATTGAGAAAGCAGCAAAGTTTTTGAGACTGGAACAAAGCTAGTTTGGCTAATAAAACTTTATGTGATTATAAATGTGCTCAGGTTTTACGTGTCAGGTAGTTTTTATTGGAAAGACTCAGTAAACAATCATGCAAATTTTTGTTTTGAACTGCAAATTTGGACTGCATTAAAAACAGGAGCTAAAATTAGAACTAATATTTGGAGCTACTTACATGTATAGCTGCCAATTATGCTGGTAAATTACATCTTATTTTAATCCTAGTTTTAGGGTCAGAAGGCCATATGACCATTTACTTGAAATGCTTTAAATAATCATTTCTTAAAAACATCTCTGCTATACGCTTCCTCAATTTTTATAAGATGAAATAGCTTCCTGTGTGCATATACCTTCTGATTTATGTCTTTCAATCATATGTACCATATTCTCTGTATAGAACTTTTACCTTCATAAGACAAAGTCTGCATTTCTTAGGTGTATTAAAACAGAAAAGTCTTTTGCAGCTTCAAAGCCTCATTGTATTCTTTAAAATATCATCCAGAACTATGCTTATTGCAAAATAAACGTGAAATACAATTAGAAGAATACTCCAAAGCTCTCTGCTCATTTGTCATGGTTGATTACTTTAAAGGAAAGGTCATCTGGATGAAAGAACTGGCTTCACTGAAATCAATAGCAAACGTCCTCTTGACAGGACTATGACCAAGATTTCCACAGAGAAAACTGTATTGATGTAAAATAGGACTTTTTTGAAGCAGCCTTGACCCCCAAACTGAATGCTGTTGACTAGTCAACAAACCAAATCTGACAACTTTGAAAAATCTTATCCGTAAATCACAACTGCAACACAAACCTGGCAAACATATAAACACATTTAAGTGAAGGTCTCCAAGTGAAGGCAGATCCAACCCCAAGTTAAAAAGGAAAGAAAACCTGTCAGTGCTTAATAATGTCTAACTTTTAGGCCCACTCTCTAGCTTTGAGGCTTAGGCATCTCCAGTAGTTCTCATAAAAATTAGTCCCAGTTACATAAACTAGAGCCAGTTAAGGTAACTAACTGAAAATGCTGTGGGATAAATGTCCCTCCCTTGCACCTCAGCACTTTATTGAGCCTCAGAAAGGATCCTTTACACTCAGGGTTTACAGCCTGGAATTTCTCAAACGCTTTCTTTGAAAATGGAGACAGATGAAGCCTAGGAATCTCCTACACCTTATTAACACTTTATTAATAAAACACGTCTCAGTCTAACGCACTAGATTTGAATACAGGAAAAACATGTACGCTTCCCTCCTTTGTCCTGATCTTAGCTTTACCTTCACTGTATAGTACCAAAAATCACAAGCTGGAGCCCATTCAGAGTGAAGGGATGTTGTTAATTCTATGTCCTTCCTTTGAAGCCATTCGACTCTGCAAAAGAGTACAAAATATTGAATATGTCAGAGATCAAGAGCATGTGCAAGATTGACTAGACCAACAATTAGGGCATTTACCTGTCAAGGGAAATTCAAAGGTTCTGGTTTATGGTCTCGCACTTCTATCGTTCATCTGTACAGTCTTTTAGAATTAGGCATAATAGGACAGGACTTGCTTAACCCAGGAGAAATTACAGCAATTTTACTGTCTCTAGCAAGTTAACATTAGCAAATTGTGAGCATATCAAATGTTTATGAGATTAAATACATTGTTCAGTTAATGGTCATTGTTGGCAGCAGACCCAGAATGAAGACTGTTTAATGGGTGTAGGTAACTCCTGCTGACCAGTTCCGTGAAAGATATGTGGTGATGACAGCCCTCAAGTGCAAATAGACACATGCATAATTTTTAGGACCTAAAATGCCTAATGGGGAACCACAACAGAGAGGATAACTCTCACAATTATAAACCTGTTATGCGAACTTTGCATAAGCAAACCTGAGAGACATAAAAGCACTTATTAGGAAGATTCTGTTAATAAGCAGTAGCAATGGCTATGGTTAAATGTCTCTCTCCCTCTTCTTGTTTTTTCCTTTTTCTGGCAGGAGCCATCTAATGATGTATTTTTTATATGTTTTGCTAAGACACTTCACAGTATAATTACTGATCTATGTTTCAGCATCACAATAATTGGCACTGCTCTTAAACTCAGTGTCCTTTATGGTGTCCTAGATGTCCTACTATTTAAAATGCCATACTAAGTCTGTTTCATAAAACCAGAATCAGAGAATCACAGAATGTTTTGGATGGGAATGAACCTTTAAAGATCTTCTAGTCCAACTCCCCTGACATGGGTAGGGACATCTTCCACTAGATCAGATTGTTCAAAGGCCCCATCGAACCTGGCCTTGAACACTTCCAGGGATGGGGCACCCACAACTTCTCTGGGCAACTTGTTCCAGTGTCTCACAACTCCTATTGTAAAAAATATCTTCCTTATATCTAGTCTAAATCTACCCTCTTTTAGTTTAAAACTGTTGCCACTTGTTACATCTCTACAGGGCCTAGTAAAAAAGTCTCTACCCATCTTTCTTCTAAGCCCCCTTTAAGTATTGAAAGGCTGTAATAAGATCTCCCCAGAACCTTCCTTCTTCAGGCTGAACACCACAACTCTCTCGGCCTTTCCTCAGAGGAGAGGTGTTCCAGCCATCTAATCATTTTTGTGACCCTACTCTGGACTCACTCTAACAGGCCCATGACTTTGTTGTGCTGGGGACCCCAGACCTGCAGTACTCCAGATGGGGTCTCATGAGAGTAGGGAAAAGGGGGAGAATAACTTCCCTCAAACTGCTGGCCACACTTCTTTATAAACAGCCCAGGATATGACTGGCTTTCTGGGCTGTGAGCGCACATTGCTGTCTCACGTCCAAGTTTTCATCCACTAGTATTCCTAAGTCCTTCTCTATAGGGCTGCTCTCAATCACTTCGTGCCCCAGCCTGTATTGATATTGGCAATTGCCCCATCCAGGTGTAGGTCCTTGCACTTGGTCTTGTTGAACTTCATGAGATTCACATGGCCCACGCCTGAAGCCTGTCAATGTCCCTCTAGATGGTATCCCATCCTTCAAGCATATGAAATACAGCACTCAGCTTGATACCATCTGCAAACTTGCTGAGGGTGCGCTCAATCCCACTCTTTATGTCATTAATAAAGATACTGAACAGTACCAGTCCCAATAGAGCTCCCTGAGGGATGTCAGTTCTTACTGATCTCCATTTGGACGTTGAGCTGTTGACCGAAACTCTTTGAATGTGGACATCCAGCCAATTGCTTATCCTTAACCTCTATTTCTCATAAAGGTTTTGAGAGACTTAAGAACCTGGGTGTGGAGAGAGGGAAATCTAGGTCATCAAGATTAATGAACTTCATTCAGGATGAGGGAATAAAGCCAACTGGTTAATCCAATTAAATGTTTTGAATATTTTAACTGCAGAGAATGCAAAAGAATGTTTTCCTGAAAAGATATTTATAAATAGTCATATTATATATACACATAGTGTGTGTGATCGCAAGAATGTATATATATATAGAGAGAGAGAGAGGGAGACAGGGGCACAGTGAAAGAATTACATTTAACTGCTTTTTTTGTATCATCACTTCTGTCTATTGATCAGGCCTGTGAAGAGTGGAAATAGATCATTGTCTGCTTCACAGAATTGCTTTTTGAGAAGGTGAGGGTAAGGAAAATTAGGGACCCTTTTACCTTACTCTATCTGTCCATTTCAGGGAAAAGCATATTACTTCTGAGGAAAGAACTTGAGTATTTGAGCTCAAGATGTAATCAGTGCTCAAATATTTGCAGAAAGTTATTGTGAAGTTGAGATGCAAACATAAATGTGGCATTTTGAAAGCATGTGTGGGAATGCTTTGTGTCAGCTTCATCATTCAAATGCATTTTTAAAAGTTAAATGCTGTTGTACATTTTTAGTATGTTTCATTTTGTGTTTTGCATCTTTCTGTACAACAGTCAAGATCTGATGTAACAGGATCTTGAAGTTAGGATGCAGCATTTATGTTTAGGCTCTTAAGAACTAGTCATGGTTTTCAAGAAACATTAATTACACAGAAACTAGTAAGAGATACTGGCTCCTCACACCAAATATGTAGGAATCTAAGTAGCACTTTATGTAAAGTATTTGTAGAACATTTTATGTAAAGTAAATTTTAGAAAATTGCCCCTCTTAAGAACTACAAAATGAGTTGTATACTTAAATAAGCCTTAGATTCAACTGTTTAAAAACAATAAGCTAAGAAAATCAAAGCTAGGTAATGCCTATATCGGGATGCTTGTGCACTGTGAAAAAGTTGTAATAATGTGATCATAAGCTATATTTAGAGCAGCATGTCTATATTTTCCACCCTCTATATTCAACATAAGTTTCCACCCCTTATTCTATGGGACCTTAATCAAAATTTGCTTCTGGATTTTCCTTCAGCACCTATCACTACTGATTTGAGAATTAAAACATTTTTAATGTATTACCCTAACTTTTCTGTCAAAAAAGGAGTTCCATTTTGCCACTGGAAAACAAGAACAAGTAAGGTAGATGTGAAAATGTTCTGCAAGATCAAGTCCCTAATTTGACATTTCTAGTACCTGTTATTTGCAGAACACTTAGCACTGAATGGCACTTCTTATGTCCAAAACTCATCTCCCACTCATTGCTGTTTGTTACTGTGACTGAGTAGCATGTCCATCAATTAGATACCAGGTCATCAAGCTGAGCATTCTGAAAATAAGAAACAAATAATAGTGACCATCTGTGAAGAGACAGATTAACTGACTTGCCACTGGAATTTTCCATAGAATCATTCATTTGCTTTGACTAATGAGACCTTTTCTCTCTGCTTGCAATCACATTAGTCACTTGGTATGCTCTTTCTAAATTCAGCAACAAGCAAGAATCCTGCAATCAACAGCTTTCTTCACCACATAATGCTGAGTTTTTAACATAGGAGATCTACTCTGCACATCCAAAGGAAAAGGAAAGGGAAAAATAGGATGTGATCATGTAACGGAAACCTCAATTCTGTTGTATTTTAACAGATTGTATTATCTTGACAGATTTTAACAGAGTGATGGCTGCAAATCTCTACTTTTATGTACTTTGCATGAGTAAACAACGTTTCTTAGTCTTCCTAAAAAGTATGCTGGAAAAACACAAATGTGATCAAATTGGTACCTATTTTAGACACAGAAGTTAGGAGATATGAATCAACTTTCACAGGTTTCTGTAGCCTCTCCCTCTCTCTCTTACTTAGGCAGGTTGGAGAAGCTGGCTTCTAACTTAAGTGCCATGGTTAAGTCCCTGAAGAGAAACAAACAAAAAAAAAGAACAGAGAAAAATATTTTGATCCTATATTTTCATAATGCCATTTGAGTACAGCCATTATAATGAATATCTTTTAATTGTCTTTATGCTGTTATTTCTGCTATTCATGGGGCAAAATGATACAGTTTCAGTATGCAGTTAACTGATAACAATTTGCCCATAAATATTTTTCTTATATACAGTGCACATTACAAGATAATTCATAGACTTTGTTTGATAGTTTTCTTTTTTCGAAAGCTGATACATCTGTACACTCTTCTGTTACAAAACTGATGAGACAGGATACATCTAAAAATGAGACATCTAAATAATACAGTATGTTCAAGCACACACTTGTCTCCCACAGAGCCCCACTAATCTTATTTGCCAAAAGCTTTCACACTCTTGTCCAAACAATGAGCACTGCCTCAGAGCTTGATCTCACCAGGCGAAAATACGATACAGAGAAGGAAAAGAAAACCAGTCTGGTATGAAATGTAAGGATAGTTGGATGTAAGAGGGAAATCAGATAATGAGATCTTGGCAAACTATGGCAAATATCCCATGGAAAAAAAATCTTGCATTGCAAGGAGATAAAAAATTCTTTTCTCTGAGCCTATATGATCCCAGAGAGAAACGGTTCTCATTACACACAGGTCTCATTACACAGTCTCAGCCCAAGCTATCCTAAGTCAAAGGTATTCGACTCTGAAAACATAGGGAGAAAAACATAAGCATAAAATAATTTAGCTTGTAATACAGTCACTTCTTTCTTGCTTCCTTGCGAACAACTTCGCAGTAGAGCACATATAAACATGACTCTGAAGCACATATAAACAAACTCCTTTTATTCTGAGAGAGTCTCTCCTATTAAGTACCAGTCAGGGCAGAAGTCCATTTTTATTTTAGAGATAAGATGGACGAATCTCAGAGCAAGGTTTACACCTGATTATGTTTAGGCTGAATAAATCCTTGAGGAAGCCCAGGCTTTCAGCCCTAGTGTTCAAAGAGTATCACAGCAGTCTGTAGGTCTGGGGGCCAACAACAGGAGCGACTGGGCTGTGCGATCTCCTCCTGAAACCCAGCCCTTTGTGCACTGGGGTTTGTGCAACTCGCTAGTGAAATTCAGGTTCGACTAACTAGTGAGGCCCACATCTGGAAAGACCAAGGTGAGAACCAGTGTCTGGGTGAGGGGGCCAGGACCTGAGCATAGAGATCTGATGGACCTAGGGCCTCAGCTCATATTTAAGGGCCCCATGAATCTGTGGGTATTGCAATCACAGAGAGCAAGAGTGTGTGCACATCAACGGTGGGACTCAGCCAGAGAGGAGCAGCGAGACTGGGCTGTGTGTGTTTTTCTGAGTGCTGTGGGGTTTTATGAGATACCGGTAAAGGCACCTGTGCTGGTCCATGTGTCTGGCTGTGTTAGCATCCTCTGTGTGTTGTGTGAATTGTGTGTATCTACTTCTTGGAGTTCATCTTCTCCATTGCTGCTGGCTGGACTTGCAAAGGCAGGGTGGCAGCAGCACACATCAGGTTAGCATAGGTAAGAACTCCGGCTCTGCGAGTATACCAGATTAGGCTCTCCTGGGCCAGGAAGGAGGAACCCATGAAGTCCTGAACAGCACTGGATTCAGCTACTCCTTAACAAAGACAGCTGGTAAGGGTGCCAGGGAATGAACAGGATGCTGGTCTATAGGCTAGTAATTCCCACAGTGGTGTCCATAGCATAAGAAGAAAGGTTGTTTAGTCTCTGTGGTTTCTGGAAAATGTTTATTGTGTTTCCAAAAGAGACACACTCTGAGAAGTGAACGTTTTGAGGACTGTTCCTGTCATCACATCAATTCTGTTACCAGTTGAGGAAGATTCCGTTCTCAGATGCAATGAGTCTGCCAAAGTTTCTCTGCTTGTTCACTATGGATAGCCTGCAAAAGGATCCCCAGGTGGATGAACTGTGGATGAAGCCGTGTGTTTTTCCTTTTCCTAAATGTTTTCATGAAGACTTTGAAACAGAAGAAGGATGATTGAAAAAAAGAATCATTATGCACAAGAATTCATGCAGCCAACTGATGAAATGCAGAAACACAGTTACCATTGGAAACAAACATTCCACTTTGAATTCTTTATACCAGCTCTTCAATAAGCAGCACTGAGATACTTCCTAAAGGTGAGACTATCAGCTAAAATCCATAACTGTAGTGGTTACTGAAATCACATATATAATAGATGTATTTTCTTACAACCCATTATAATTTCCTGATGATACCTGCTGATGACAAAAGTCATAATAAATCTTTCTCTTTCAGTTTCTCTGAGGCTTACGACTTCAACCAATGTATATAACCAATGTATATAATCATAATTGGATTTTATTAAGAGTAAGATTGTATATTACAAATTTAGCCTTTTGTTACACTTTATCAGACTTGACAGAAAGACAGAGTTTAAAAGCTTGCCAATTTTTCTAGGAATATCAGCTGGTCCAATGAATGGCATCTAACTCTATAAAACCCACCAGGACTTCAGAACATCCATCTGTTACAGTCTTGCTAATTTTTTACATTTGGCCACAAATTTCCTCATACTTGGGCATGCTTCTTAAACCTTGACCTATGGCTTTGTGGCAATCTTAACATTTATCTAAAAGACAAAGTTTAGCCTTCATCAAAATGTTCCCCAAAATAGGATTTTAAAAAGACACCTCACTAACAATCTATGGAAGATGTCCTGAATTTTTAATTTGTGTTTTGTAGCTGTGCTGTTATGATACTCACTGTCTGAGAGTTACAACGCACTTGCTCAAGTGCAGTAGTCAGGACCAAGACACCCATGGTTTAGTTCTGCCTTCAGTAAATCTCATAGCCTGCACATTCAAATGTCTGTGGTAGGCTCCGAGTCATCCGTTTTCCCCTTGGTAAATTCAACAATCATTTTGCTTCTGCAGTAGAGAAATAATTATGTTTAGACCTGGTAACTGTTGCCTGTGGGTTTTTTTGGCGCCGTTGTTCACTGCCTTTGGAGTTAACAGGCCACATGGCTGATTACATCTCCTCAGGAGCAAAAAAAAGCTCTTGTGGAAAGGCTGTGGGGTGCCTCTAGAAGATCATCATTTATTGTTATGTATGGTTACGGAGGCTTTTGTAGGTGAACGGGAGCCAGTTATGCTTGAATTTTGAGCTGACTGGAAGTGGTATGGATGCATTACTGCACGGCTGAACCTACTGTCTTTTCAGCAGGATTTAGCACTACACCAAGCACTACGGTAACTGCATAGTATAAACATCCATCTGCCTGGACTAAGCAAGCATTTTGTAAAACAACCCAGGGATTCAGTTATTCAGTTATTACAGATTTGTATCTGTAAATATGAACAAAGTCAGTTCACATTTATCCACTCATAAATTTATTTCTGTTGCTAATTTTTCATCTGCTTGTGGGAATTACATACACTGTAATCAGTGGCCCAAGGTTCATGGGTCTTGATTTCAATGCATTCCTATATCACAGTTTTTTAATGTGGTCTTGGTCAAGTCACTACCTGTAATTTCCTCCAGAAAATGGAGAAAGTAATCGGATTCTGCTTCTCAAGGAGGAAGACAATTTAGTTTTTGTGTAGGTTTCAGATACTAATGTGAGGGAATTCTTCTAATCACTTAATAGACTTTTATGCACTTTTTTTAGTATCCTTCTGAAGATTGTGTATTTCAGGCTGCCAAAAGTAATGGAATGGAAGAGAGAATAAACTAATGATAAATAAATCTACAGGAAAAAGTGAGTGATCATGATAGCAAAGTGTATAACGGTGTCTCAGCAGTGGACTCCATCCTCATATACAGGGACAAGCAGGCACATGGCCAAGGCAGGGCGATGTGGTACAAATGTGTGTGATGCATCAGACAGCAGGGAAATGATGGGAGGGCAGAGGTTGAAATTTCTTGGCTCCTTTCACTCAGTACAGTGTATGCAAGCTTCCTCCTGGGGGGAAGCAGTGTAGGGCAAAATGCTCATATACAACTTTACCACTTTTGCATTATATTGGATATCGCTAAACATCATTGTATTGCACACATCACATTGCCTTTTTTTTTTAAATTCCATTAGTTCATTTTTTTCCCATAATGGTTGACTGTATGATTCTCACTACTGTTAGTTTGAAAGCATTCTTAGTTAATCCATCCTCTATATTATTTCTAAATACATGAAAAATTCTCATGTATGGAAATTATTTCTTAAGGATAACACTTTAATCCAGACACTCCTTGGAAGTACAACTGATTATTAATCACAACTTACTGTTTTTTATTTCTTTTTGCATCTATGAAAATGGTAGAATCTAGGGGTTTTGTTACATAGAAGAGTTAGATGCAGTATCTTGCTAAATTGAACGTAATTGGTGCACGTTCTGTCCTTTTAAGACTCTCAAATGCACAGTGTACCTGTCAGACACAGCCTGTGATTTGTGAAGTAGGCTAATTTTATTTCTCATTAATGGATTTTCTTCGGTTGTTAATTTAAATTCCCTAATTACTATCTTCATTTCTTTTTCTCACAGAAAAATAATATTAAAAAAAATCTTGGGAATTTCCTAAGACAAGTTTTATCTCCTCTTTGATTTATGGCAAATAAAGTGATACTTTTTTCACCTGCTCCTTTGAACAATGCCTTTTTGCCACTTCAGATCCATTTTCTCCCTTTTGTCTCTTCTCCTTTTACTCTGTGTTTTATTCGCTATCTGTGTACTCCTGCTAAGACCTCTTCATCTTTGTTACTAGGTCATCCATCACAGCTCCCAGCTATTCCACCTTTTTTTGGCAGCTGGCCTCCATCTTCTCCTTCTATTATTAGATACTTTTCCCTTCTCAAGTGCCAGGCATTCTCCACATCTAATAGCTAATGTAGTCAGCAGAAGAAAACATTATTATGGCTTAGATTATTTTCCTAAAAACCAAAATAAGCATTCTAAACCCCAGAAATTCCTGTTTATTGCCTTAGCTGAATTTCTACTATAAATTAACAGAAATATTATTATTAACAGAATTATTAACAGAATTAACAGTTATTAACAGAAATACATAAATAAATGCAGTATATTTTTGAGAAAATTAAATATATCAAATCATAAGGACAGAGGCACTGGCACCTGTTCAGGTATAGTTGTCTTTGGGTAAATAGTTACTTGCATTCCCACAAGCAGAATTACAATTTTCTTTGTCATCCAACCAAATCTTGTCATTAGATGCCGGGGAGACCTTATAGCGGCCTTCCAGTATCTGAAGGGGGCCTACAAGAAAGCTGGGGAGGGACTATTTGCAAGGGCATGTAGTGATAGGACAAGGGCCGATGGTTTTAAACTAGAGCAGGGTAGGTTTAGGTTAGACATTAGGAAGAAGATCTTTACAACGAGGGTGGTGAGGCACTGGAACAGGTTGCCCAAAGAGGTCGTGGAGGCCCCATCCCTGGAGACATTCAAGGCCAGGCTTGATGAGGCTCTGAGCAATCTCATCTAGTTAAAGATTTCCCTTCTTACTGCAGATGGTTTGGACTAGATGACTTTTAAAGGTCCCTTCCAACCCAACATATTCTATGATTCTATGATTCTATGCTGAATCACAAATCAAACTCTTCAATACAATTAATAGAAGAAAGTTATTTTAAAACAAAAAGAACAGAAGGGAGAATTTTCTTTGGCAGACAGACACTCAAATTCAAAGCTCAAAGAGTCATCATTTGAAACTGTAGCACTGTTCAGAAGCTGCTATAACTCAGAGTCTGCCTTGCAACGAGTGGCTAGCTGTTAGTTATCATATTGCACCACAGGTTAAAAATCCACTTTTACCAACAATCCCTCCCTCAAAAAACCCTGAAAAAATAATCAGGAATATTTCCATTCACTTTACATCCTTTTGGCTGTCAGCCTCAAGAAACTGGCATCTCTTATAAAGTGTATCCTACCCAGCAAATGAAATATGCACTTTATCATCTGTCAGCAGACCTCAAGACCTTTACTACTCTTCCATATACATCAGGGGAAAAAGGGAAAAAAAAAAAAAGTCCTTCAGAGAAATTCTTGTTGGGTGTCCATTTTGTTCTGTAAATAAAGAGAGGTAAATAAAAATGTATGAATCACTGCTCTAAGAGAAAAGCATTGGGAAGCTTTTGTCACTCAGGTAATCTAAGAAAATGAGTGTCAATGATCTTCATTGACATAATTTACATATTTTCAAAATTTCCCCTCTAGCTACCCATAGCTTATTATAATCAGTTTTAGCTGAAATCTGACATTATTCAGGGTGCTGCTGCAAAAACTGAGATGAAAATTCCTTTGACAATCCTGCAAGTTTTTGGTTTTGTCCACTGGTGGAAGATCAGGGAAGATATAATTGCATTGCTAGTGTTTAGTGTTCTGCTTCTGATTTACCAGCTATTTAACTGTGCCCATTTGTTCACTAACTTTATTAATGCTTTTTAAAGAGCAAAGAAAGAAAGAAACACTGCCAACAGTATGGCCAATATTTCTTACTTTTTCATCACAGTTAACCTCTTTATGTGACTATGTTATTTGTCATTATTCTTTTATATTTCCCATGAATATATTATCCTATCAGATTGTGGTAGTAATATTTTTCTTTCAGCACTGCTTTTCATAGGTTTGCTTATACCAAGAAATAAAAAGTAATGCATGTCCTCTCAAATATGTCTGCATTAATCTTAAACATGAGGAAAGCTCAAAATGAAAACAAATCTTAGAAAAATTTAAGTTCCTGATGGCAAGGTTGGAAAGACTATTACAAAACAAACACCTAAGGAGTGTGCAACATATCTGAACCAAATCTTTCCCAAGTCATATTTAAGTTTTCTCTAGGACATTTTTCTCAACCCTGAACAGCTCAACAATAGCAGATGCCTACAGTGTTGCCTTTAGAGATAGGACAAGTTTTTGGGTTCTCTTATCCCAACTTTAACATTGTCGTGATGTCACTGTATGCAAATAAACCTTCAGAGCAATTCCTGGAGATTTCTGTCCGCTCCTACCTGTCTTCTAACCTCAGTAATACAAGTAGGCTACTTCACAGAATCATAGAACGATAGAATCATAGAATGGTTTGGGTTGGAAGAGATCTTAAAGGCTATCTAGTTCGAACCCCCCTGCCGTGGGCAGGGACACCTCCCACTAGACCAGGTTGTTCAAAGCCCCATCCAGCCTGGTCTTGAGCACTTCCAGGGATGTGTTCATCATATTACTTCTTTGATTATCTCTGGTACTTACAAGAATCCAGGTTGAAATACAGTTTCAAGTTTATCCAGACTTACACAAAGATTTCTCAATATGTTAATAATGAAATACGTTCAATATTTATCAGCTTAGATTTGCTATGCAGTTTAAGCAATCTATTGATTTAACATATTACCTGACTTTTTCCTTCCTGCATTATATGATTTGCCTTGAGAAGTGTTTCCTAGTCTCATAAGAATTCACAGACTATTCTCATAAAAAGTATCAATGAGATAAAATAGCTGATAATATTACAATTTATATAATTGTAAGTAAAATGGCAAATCGTGGATATTATTGCAATATTATACTCTCTTGCTGATATTACTTGAAAGAACTCTGCAATGTAACAATAATATTGTTGATTTATTTAGGATTTGGAACATCCTTTTTCCTTCACAACTTTTTCATCTTTATAGGTTTAGCCTACCACAGAATGCTGTAAGTGCAAAAAGGTTCAGAGCCTGTCACTTCCAAACTACATTCAGTTTGCAGTGTCTGGGTGCCTGTGCAAGTTTAGCACGATAAGACCTAATAGATAGCCTTTTATCACTCTTTTCGGTTAAATGAGCTTTGGGGTTGAAAACAAGTTGGACAACTGCCTGTACACTGTCATTGTAGCTATTAGTACATATTCCATATTAGTCTGGCAAAGGCAAAGTTGAATTGCACGAACAATAATAGAAAACTGTTGCAAGGCACTCCAGTGGACTGTTAAAAATTAAACATGCATGAAGTATTCCTCCAGATACCACATATTCCTTGTGTATACCAATCCTATATCAAGGTATCCCGGGTCCAGTGAAAAGAAATCAATGATTCATGAGACTTGTAAGCTGGTATTCAGAACAATAAGCAATGCTTCCCTCACTTTTCTCTGTGGAGAGAGAAAAAGGCTGAATCAGGCACTGCAACACCTTTGAACTGAATCCACTTAGAGTGCTGATGCATGTGCTGAAGAAGTTCTGCAAGACACAACAAAGATGACAACACTTAGGAAATTAAGACTTTTATTATACTCACAGTGTGTGTAAACATATGGCTATATATGTGTGTGTGTCCATATCGTATGTGTAAATGAGGGTGCATTTTCTTTGCTTGTGGCACTCCAGGGTCTGTAACAGAATAATTTTTAGGATGCTCTGACAGAAGTCAATAAATGGTTTGGGGTTTATTTTGATGTAGTATCCATATAGATAACATCATTTAAACTCTGGCAGTTCACTAACTTTCTCTTAAGACTCATGTGAAAACATTTTCCTCTTCTCTGCCTCTCTTACATGTTTGGCATGATAAAATAATGTATAGCTTTATTATTTAAGGTTTTAGGACAGCAGTGTAAATCACCTTGTTAGCAAATACGTGAAGCTGCTTAACTGTCTCATTTAAGAATTCTTTGAGCAACAACGGTAAACTAGCAGCTTAAGGCTATAAATGGCTTGCGCAGTTCTGTGGCACAGATATATTAACATTGCTACTGTCCTTGGTAATTTTCTGAGACCTCTCACTGTGGCATTTTTATGGAGATCTAAATTGCTCATATATTCTTCTTTTTACTGTATGTTTTTAAAGTAAATTTCACTCTCTGTGAAAGCAGCCGGATTGGAACATGCGGACCTTTTTTTTTAATAAAATCTGATAAGTAATAAGAAGAAATAAAATTCTCACATCTGACCTACTGCTATGATTTGCCCTGATGATGAGACCCTCTGAAGGATGAAAGCAAATTGCTCTTCAGTCCCACTCTGTGTTCTTTTCCTTTTGTGCTGAGAAAGCCAACCAAGTTGTTAACAAATGCAAACTGTTATAGTATTTTCTTTTATTTTTTATTCATTTTCTGATGTGGAAAATTGAGCCACTAGAAACCAGACTGCGATCAATGCATTTCAACATGAAGCATGAAACAGCCTTCTGAAAGTAATATCTCTTATTTGACAGTTTGAGCTTAGTAGTGGAAAGCTGATGTCTACGTTTAGAAATCTGACCACTACCCTTGAAGCAGTCATGAAATCTCTGATTTTGAACATAAGAACATTTCCAGATGTAAAGATTGCCAAGCAGCAGCCTAAACGTATGTGACGCAGCCTTTGAATGCTGCTGCCGAGTCTCTGACCACCATTCAGAATAGAGTTACATTGGTAATGTGTCACTACTACTTAAAAGAGGGAGCTGGTGAAAGGACTCTTTTCTTCTCAACTTGTAATATCTATTCTTGTCCTTCACTGAAAAATTAAATAAGAATTCATTAAACATGATTAAATACTATGCTACTGCCAGAGAGCCTGTTGCCAGTTGCTTATCCATTCTCCAGATGTGAGGCACAGAGTGGATGTTTCTCCCAGATCAGACTGACAAAGCCTGCAGGGATTATTTTTTGGAAGAAGTCTGCCTTTCTTTGCAGTGCTATATTTGCTAGAATCATCTAAGAACCTGCCTGTGAAGCAGATGGTCTTCAATCTCTCCTATTCTTTTTCCAGGGCACATTTTGACTTCGGCTTTTGCTCTTTTGTGGTAAGGCTTGTGTTTACTACAGGAGAGGAGAAGTTCCCTGGCCCAAGGAATGCGAAGCACTTACGCTACCAACCTGTGGTCAGCAATCACAGAGGACTAGAGTCACTGTTTTAGGATGGCATCTCCCAGGCCTGTGTTCCTAGTCATATAAATAATCAAGCTCTGTGATTTTCTTGCACCCTCAGCAAGTTTGCTGATGATACAAAGTTGGGAGGGGTGTCTGACACACCGGAAGACTGTGCCACCATACAGAGAGACCCGGACAGGCTGGAGAGCTGGGTGGAAAGGAATGTTATGAAATTCAACCAGGGCAAGTGTAGGGTATTGCACCTGGGGAGGAATAACCCCATGCACCAGTACAGGTTGGGGGCTGACCTGCTGGAGAGCAGCTCTGTGGAAAGAGACCTGGGAGTCCTGGTGGACAACGGGGGGATGACCATGAGCCAGCAATGTGCCCTCGTGGCCAAGAAGGCCAATGGCATCCTGGGGTGCATCAAGAAGAGTGTGGCCAGCAGGTCGAGGGAGGTCATCCTCCCCCTCTACTCTGTCTTGGTGAGACTGCACCTGGAGTACTGTGTCCAGTTCTGGGCTCCCTGGTTCAAGAAGGACAGGGAACTGCTGGAGAGGGTGCAGCAAGGGACTACCAAGTTGATTAGGGGATTGGAACACCTCTCTTATGAAGAAAGGCTGAGGGATTTGGGTCTCTTCAGTCTGGAAAAAAGACAGCTGAGGGGGGACCTTATCAACACTTAGAAATACTTAGAGGGTGGGTGTCAGGAGGATGGGGCCAGGCCCTTTTCAGTGGTGCCTGGCAACAGGACAAGAGGTAATGGGCACAAACTTGAGCATTGGAAGTTCCACCGAAACGTGAGAAGGAACTTCTTTACTTAGAGGGTGGCAGAGCACTGGAACAGGCTGCCCAGAGAAGTGGTGGAGTCTCCATCTCTGGAGACATTCAAAACCCGCCTGCATGCGTTCCTGTGTAACCTGTTCTAGGTGACCCTGCTCTGTCAGGGGGGTTGGACTAGATGATCTCCAGAGGTCCCTTCCAACCCTACAATTCTGTGATTCTGTGATTCTGAGCTCTGTGAAGATTTTAAAACTTTGTGTAGATGCTGGGGTGTTAAGTGCTCAGAGAAACCATTGGGGTGGAATCAGTGCTCTGCCCTTCATTGTTTTCCATTTTTATGGACTATTTTATCATATTTTTATTAGAAAGTGATTTCAGTGTTGCCCTTTCATATCTGCTACCCTGAGGACAGCAAGATGAAAAATATTCAATGTTATGCTTCCTCTTTAATAAAAGAAAATGGATATTTTGTTTGTAAGTGGGAAACAATCTCAGTCCCAGGTTTCATTTTGCTGTGCACCAGAAAATATGGTTTGATATGTAATAGAAGGCACATCTACTTTTACTATTTTCCCATGAAATGATAAAATATATGATTTGATTCTTTGGGAGGTTTTGAACTGGTGACAGTCTTAATCTGGATTTTAAGGTGCATAACCGAGATCTGTAGTGTCTAGAAAGATTAAAAAAAAGAAAACTGTATTGAAATATAGATAACAAGTGGTTGGATAGAAATTATTTGCATTCACCTCCTGAAGTGATTTATAATTTAAGGTCGCTTTAATTCATTTTTTTTCAGTAGCAATGGGTTTTAGTGGTATGTTCTTTTCCAATGCTCAAAGTAGCGTACCTTTCCAGTGTAAAATGACTTACCAATGTGAATTATTTTCTTGTAAGTGGTATCAGCTTTAAGAAAACATGCAAGCCATCTTAACGTATAGATAATAGCATATACAACCGAAATATTACAGACTATAATGCAATAAATACCTGATATTACTCATTGCAAGCAAGCAGGATTTAGCTGTTGTGCTTCTGTGATTCTCAAGGCTAGTTGTAGGACACTTACTAAACTGTCTCCACAGAGTCTGTGGAAAATCTCATCTTAATCATCAGTTTTGTTCTCTGGATGTACAGGCCTACCAGGACTTGTGCATCGCAACTTGCACACTTAATCACTTGTTTTCTATCCCATCTCATCTATTTGTGTGCCAGGTGTCTTTCCAAGGTGCCTTAGAGCTGCAGCCCTATTCTGTTCATGGTGAATCACCAAGTCAAGTCTTTCCATGCTGCATGCGAGCGGTGGGATTTGGACAGGTAATTTCCATGCTATAAGAAGCTATGGCTGCACAGAAATCACTTTAAGCAATCCAGCTTTAGCTTTTGAATAGCACACCATGAATTTTTGTCCAAATAGTATATGTCACAAGACTATCTAAACAAGTGAAAAATCTATAATTGATAACTTACTCCATCTTTCCCTTAAATATCCATAGTAAATTGAGTGACTGTGTTTTTTGGACCTTTTTTTGGTTTGCTTGAAGGATGAAAACATTACAGTCTACAATAGCCTTAAAGAGCACACCCCCAACTACTGTAAAATGTTTCAAGTTCCCCTTCCTGCCTAAGTCTTTCATGAGCATCTAAAAGAGAAGTGGATGGGAGAGAGAGTGGAAGTGCTATTGAAAACATTTAAACTTCAATCAAAGATGACACTAGATTCCATTCCTGAGAGGAGTATGCTGTTGTGTGAACATAAGCATAAAGATTTTGCAAATATTAGCAATCTCTGGGTTTGAAAAATTCACTTTACTTTATGACCACTGCATAATAGCATGTTTGCACAGCTGGGTCTGACCTGTAGACAGCAGCACATCTGAGGAATCAATGTAGTTAAGAAAGAAAAACACAAAAATAAAACAGACTATGCTAGTGATATGCTAAATAAGTATATTTTCAGGACCTAGCTCTTAGCTGGCTAAAAAAAAGAACCAAACAAAAAAGCCAACAAGAACCCCAGCTCCATGTGCCATAAACCCAACAATATTATTGCAGGATCTTAGTTCAATTCAAGTTATAGACCAGTTGTTGAACCCCTCTGTCTTTAAATTCTTCTCTCATTCTCACATACACAACTACATCAAATAAAATAGGGTCATGTGGACACATTTTCTATTCATAGAGTCTAAATGTATGAGTAGAGAATAAAACATCTCAGTGCATTTGAGGACAAATCTAGGCTGTAGGATCTTTATTGTCTGCTGATTCTTCATGTAATACTGACGGCCTGAAATCTTGGGATTTCTTTCTGTTTAACTACATTCATTTCATTTTATTTCAATTCATTTATCCACAAAATCTTTTCAAGATTACGTGGTGACCTCCAAAGGCAAAAATTCTGAAGGCTAAAGCTATACTAAACCCATGAAAGAAACAGAAAAAAAAAGTGTTATTTTATATTTTAAGGGAAAAAGAATTCTGACCACAGTAGGTTAAAGTTATAAATTTTCAGGTATGTTAATACGTTCAGGTGATGAAGACATAGTTGGTAGTGATGCCTCAATACAAAAGAACATTTTAATGGTAGATATGATCATGATGTTGAAGATTTTCTACATTTGCCTTGATCTTTAAACGGTTCTTCTACTTTACAAGTCAGTAAAGGTAAATTTAACATCTACCTTATCTGTTGATCTTTACGTATTAATTTCTTTTTGTCTAATAAAATGTTATAATCTGACCAATGTTCCAGTGATTGAAAGTTACTGATGTTAAAGTACTTTTTACTACAGTCTCTGAATTTAGTAGTTTTCAACATGCTGTTCATTATCGCTTCATGACTGCTAAACTGCATGAGACAGACTTTTTATTGCTTCTTCTATTGACAAAAATGCACTACAGATGCCTTATATTTTAATGGTGTTTTAATGATGGTTATAATAGTTAGCATGCCATGAATTTATGTCCAACACAGATTGCCTCAGCAGTATAATTAATAAGCACACAAATATAGTTGGGGAAGAGACTTTCAGACTCCCACAGAAATGGTCACTTACAAATTGCAGCATGTTAAACCAGAACTTCCTTACTTCTGCTTGTCATACAGGGAACAGAGTTTCCATAATAAACTTCAAGTCAGTTTCAATTCCAGTTCAATTTCTCCCTATCTTACATTTATCAAGCTTCCTCAGCATGCTCTGTACCATAGAGTCAATTTTAAATGCACGAAAGCAGACCCCTGCCTTCGCCATGGAACTTTTTACAAAACTGACATATAAGACTCCTACAAAGTCCAGTGTATCACAGCCCAGTTTCCTCTGCAGGCTACACACAGAGAGCAGCTTTTGTCCCATGTTAAGAGATTGGACTGCCTGACCTCCAGAAGTCCTGCACGGTTTTTGGTGCAGGATTTTGTGAAATACCAGAACACTAATGTATAAGTGTTCTCAGGAGTGTGAGAAAGAATTAAATTCAAATTCCTACAGATTTTTTATTTGGGTCATAAACTTTGATTCACACTTTCCTATGGCTGGAGCATCTGTAAGATCTTTTCTCCATGTGAGCTCACTGAGTTGTTCAACATGAGAATTTCCACTGTAATGTCTCCCTCAGAGCAAGCAGAGGAGATGTGTTTCCTCAGCATGACTCCCTATTTCATGAGATGTTTCTCAGTGTAATTCCCAATGTGAAGCTTCTGTTGAGTTTGTTTGGATGCTATCAGGTTCAACAGCTGGCCCACCCAAAGATGCATCAACTTCCTCCCTCTTCCCCTGAAACGCTAACCTCTCCTGACCGTGTACACCTCATTCTCTTGGGAAGCCTGGATAAAAATGAAAAGGAACAAGAGAACCTATTCAAATGTATCTTCAATAAATTAGTCTTAAGAATGGTGCTGTCTACGTTGCTTTTTATTGCCTACTGCACCTCATGCCTAGGAATGGGAACTTAAAATTTCTAAGGATTGCCTTATTAATTGGCAAGCACACAGCGATGGAGTAGAATAGTTTATGTTTTGTTATAGCTCTAATCAATGGTTAATTTGAATGAATTAGGGGCAGGAGAGAAGACCCATTTTTTGTGGTTAATGTTTGATTAACTGTTTTTGCTTAGTTCTCGTTTGGTGCTTTAATTTTCCATAATCAGAGCACTTAGCCGTCAGGATGACAGGTAGTTATAGAAACCAGAAAATTAAATAATTAAACCAGTCACGTGGGCTTATCTGTGCATCTCTGGGATATCTGGCCTCAGAAAGTATTCCCTTCTCCAGCACAAAGAACCTGGAAAGATGAAGCAGTCCAGAACAGGCACAGTATACATTGTTTCTCAGAGTTACTGTTTCACACTCCCTGCAAAATCTGCTTTATCCTTATCCAAAGTTTGAAGCTGTTCTTTAAAATAACAGCTGGCCAAGTAACTTAATGAAAATGAACTTAATGAGAATGAAAATGAAAGACAGGATTCTCACTTAGTCCAGGCTTTTGACCTGCAGTATTTCTTCATTTTCTACAAAATAGGGTTTTACAACCTCACCAAGTCAGGGATTTTTTATTATAAAGGAAGGAAGAAGAGGACTTTTGTTTCTCAAAGGCCTTCATTTTAGTGGAAGGGGGAAAATTACTCTCAATACAGCTTCTGAAATGGAAATGTAAACATTAGCCAGGAATTCTGAAGACTGAAAAATCTATGCCAACAACTCCTTAGAGTTTACTGAATTTGAATAGTCTCAGTGAAATGTTTTCAATTTCATGAATGATAAGGACCCTGGCTCAGAATTGGTTTTGGTACATTCTATATTTGGTACATTTTACACTGTTCTTATCAGATGGATGTTCTCTTTGTTCTACGTTTTTGAGGGACAGGAAATAATTTAGTACTAGGTACACTAGGTATGAGTCAGTGTAATTGTTGACTAAGTAGACTGTGTTGAAGAAAAATGTATTTTCTCCATCCGTATGTTCATACAGGTATTTGCATTCCTATTGCAGTGACATTTATAGAGAATGGGATACTGATGTGTTACATAGCACAAGTGCACATATTTAGAAGCATCATTTTATAAGACAAGCAGAAACCATTTACAGTGGTATTAATACAGTATTACAGGAAATTACTTATTTTGCTTCTGAGATGACCACCTCAGCAGAAGTGTATCAGAAAGAACAGATATGAACATGTATACAAACTTTCTGGAATCTGACCAAACCAAAGTGTAAATCACCACCTCCCTGCAGACTGAACTCATCTATTACCTTTCTGCTTCCATAGAAAGGTACCTGCTGTTGGAATACATTTCATCCTGATTCAGTTCCTTTCGATCTATCATCTTCGCTCAGATTTCCCTGTAAAGCAGACACACTGCATTTCAGTCATGCCCTCTGTGGCAAAGCCTCTATCTGCAAAATGGTCAGGTATACTGTTGTGAATCATGCGGCAGTCATCCTAGGCTACGTTCGGTTTGCTAAGCTTTTACAAAAAATCTGGTAAACTGTTTCCATGGCAGTTTTTTTCCTGGATGTCATCTATGTTCTGTAGTACTCTAGAAAGAGATCCTTGAGACTCTTGAATGTCTGTGTTGCTAAAAGAATCCATTTGTTCTGATACAATATCATCGAAATAATCTCAGAGGAAATTTAACATTCAGTAGAAAGCCACTGCCTGTGTCCATGGCTTTTGCTAAGGGTGACTTCGAATATGTTGGTTTCCTAATGAATATGGCACAAGGCACCTGTGCTAGAGGATGTGACTGTGATAGTACAAGCAGAATAAAGCAATAACAGAAATTCAGGTTCTACGTTGTTCATGCTGCTGCCAGTAGCTGTTTCTAATAGATAGCTATTTCTAGATATCTGTGTTATGATTATGAAGGTGTTCTTTAATTTTTTTTTTCTGAACTTTTTTGCACTAGCTGTATGAATAAATTTTATCTGTGTTTCTAGTCAAAAAGCTTGCCAGGGGAACATGGAGAATCTGCCGAGACAACCTGATCTACAGATTGGCTGGGCAGAATTAGAGCCCTTTAAAGGCCATCTGAAACTGCTGCTGTAACATCTGAAACTGAAGATGCCACTTTCAATAGAGGGACAATGAAAATGGGCTGACCGAGGCTTTGTCTACACTGCCTTTCATACACACTCTTAAACTCAGGCTTGATTTTGGAGAGAAGGATGGCTACAGCAAGCTCTGCCAACAGAGGCATGGGCTGTGCAGGAGTCTTTTCTCTGACCCATCCGCAATGCTCCCCTGCCTAAGTCCCCTCGTGGGCAGCCAGCTCCTTTACTTCACACTTGGTCCGGGCTCAGAGGTAGCTGTGCAGTGCAAGTGGTCAGTGCTCAGCTCCAAGCTAGGGCCATAGAATAGACATAGCCTTGCAGACTGTTCTGGGCAGAAGGGGGAAATGTTAACTATTTAATGAACTACAGTGGTCAAATACTATACTAATGATGGATTTTAAAACTAGCCAATGAGGCAGAGGGACAAGTTAATAAAAACGAAACATGCCTCTGACTGAGGCATTTGAAGGCTGTGTGATAAAGTAAGCAAGAGGTGGACGGAACTTTACAGCCATTCTGGAAGGACATATCTTCATTTTGTCTTTGGGTTTCCAGCTCAACTTTATTTGTACCAGTGTTAGATGGCAGGATGTTTATATTTATCTAGTTTAAATTCTTATTTTTTCTCTTTGGAGCAGGGTGAATTGAATCATACTTCAGAGTTAATTTCAGATGGAAAGTAGGGAAGATAAAGACAGTACATCTAAGACAAATGCAGCAGTAAATTCACATATAATGTGTTGCTACTGTAGTTTTCAGGTACAGGTGAATCCTACAGTATACAAAATTGATTTATATAGTACCTTTTCAGGCTGCAGATGATCCACAGATAAAATCCCGTTAGTATAAAGATGTGACAGAGAGGATACATTAACTCCTGGGTTTTTACTGATAAGATTTCTGCACTGGGAAAATGAGCAAGTGGTAGTCAAAAGCAGATTTAGTGAACAGATTTATATGACAGATTTCTTCAGAAGCATTCTTTCACTAGTAGAATAAATTAGTCCATTAGCAAATGCTCACTCACGTTTATTATGTACAAATTGTTATATCATCAATACGCTCTGCACAAAGCATTAATTTACATTGTCTTGTTAATAAAAATTCTTCTCCACGGGTATGGTACTACAGATGGCAAGGAACACTCAGTCAGTAGTGATGGTTTACAAATCAGATCTAGTGGGGCAAAGCAGTTTAGCAGTGTGTCTTGTTCTGTGGCATGTAAAATCACCTGCATGCAACACTTGAGCTGCAAACATTTCAGTTTGCCAAGGGCGATGAAAAAAATTCAGTAACGTATACAACATATGCTTACTGCATTGCAGTAATACTCAGCACTCTCATGTTTAACTTCGTGGCAATCAATAAGGGATAGCAGTGAAGAAGGAAGATGACATAATTGAAGCACAAATAGCTGGAACAACTTCCTGCCTGTGTTCTGGAAGGTTGTGGAATATTTTCCAACCCAGCAAATAACCTCATTAATGCGTTTAAAGGTAGACTGACCAAAGTCCCGGTTAATGTACAATTGAGAAAACTTCAGAAATAGCTTAATTAGACTATATAGTTCTTTTCTGTTTCAAACTTCTACAGTTTTAGGATATGAACTAAAATTACTGATCTTTTACTAAAGCATTTCAAAATGCATAGCTGCATTTTCCACTATGCAAACCAATGCTGAAGTACTGGTGCATTCTATTCCAGCTCACTAATTCAGGAACACTTTAATATTAGGAAGGATTTGACTGCCCATTGGTGAAAAGGAAATCCTGTCAACTTTTCCCAGTGGTAGAAAAAGAAATCGATCGCCAATTCTTTTTTTTTTTTTTTTTGTCATCTGCAATTCCATACATACCCATAAATACTTTCTGGCATGACCCCAGGGAGTTTCCAACATATATTGATTCTATGATTCTATAGGAGGAAACCCTTCAAATAATGATTGGACATGGTTTCACAATGATGAGGCAATAAAACATGTTTATTTATTACAGTTTTCAATTCGGAAAGTGGGGGCAGTTTGCCACATAACTCAATGTTCACTTTGCTGCTCTCTCTCTTCTGTTGTGAGTGTAAGTATGTAATGGCTGGTGGCTTCCTATAAGCCGCTAATTTGAAAGAATATCACTCTGCCACATACAAGGATTTTTAGATATTGGAGTATGATGACTCCTTTTGTTCCAGTCTTTTCTGGACTTTCCTAGTTACACAGTCACTACTTATGGAGGACTATACACGTGGGGTTTTGTGTCTTCCTATTTTTATGAGTAATTTAGGTACATATTTGAGGCTCTTTCTCTGCTTTGAGACTTTCACCAAATTGGACTGTGGGAGTAGCAAGCACATATATCCACTTGTTAGAATTTTGTTCATTACAGGTTTTGACTTAATCCAATAGACTTTTGGGAAGGAATTCAACATGCAGTTTAGGACATTGATATTTAAGTATTTACAACACGGTGTGAGTCAGTTACTTAATCTTAGGAATCAAGTGTATTTTTAAGATCATGTTTTGGCATCTATAGGCCCACCTGGCCTATAGATACCAAAACAGAAAGCGTAAGTCTCCTGCAGGTCCTATGCCACATCTGACAGACTGTACAGACTTCTTGGTTGGCGCAAGACCCTTATGTTCCAGTCTAGATGTCATTATGTGAGGTAGAAGTTCCCATCGTGCCCAGGAGAGACCTGGCAAATACAGTCATTGGATTATAGAAAGTTATTTAGATCATCCTTCTGTAGATGTTCATATTTCAACTGCTCAGCTCTCTTGATGTTTCCAGAAAGTAACACTATTTTGCTTTACGTTATACTAGGGCAGCAGATTTGCAACCCCTGTTTGTCTTCATATTTTAAAATGGGAAATTTTCATTAGGTATACCTGGTCTCCTGGTTTGACGTTGCTTTTAATGTTTGTTTGCAAACTAATAAGTGGCATTCTGAATCTTCGACAGACTTGCTTTTCCAGCTCTGATTTGAATCCAGCTAGGATGCTGGGTTTTTTTATATGTCTCTTGGAAATACCCTATCCATGCTTTATTAGCCCAAATAGCTGGATTTGCATATTTTACCATCCTTGAGTTCTTTGTAAATTTTCTAGATTAAATTAATGCTGGTTCTTTTGTCCGGTGATCCGAGTGTGTTATTCTGGGACACTGATTTGCAGTTTCAAAATGTGTAGTAGTAAGCATTGTGTTGTATATCTTGCAGATGTTTCTAGTTTAAGTTGGAATGTTTTTAATTTATGGCAGGTTTAATTAAAGTGATTTCCTTTGGTCTAAGCATTATAAAATTAGTAATTCTAGGGTATTGCTCGACCTCCTGTGCTTTGTTTCAGGGACTACTTAGAAATGTATCTTTCCATTTATGGAATGATGGGTTTATGTTTTACAGACAGTTGCCATTTATAATTTTAGAGCTGATGACTGCTATTAACTCCAGTTTCTCTGTATCATCCTCATCTTCCTTTTTTAATACGGGTATGTGCAGCTAAAGCACTTACTTATGTTTCAGGTGGTTTTCTTCTGACCTTGAAGAATCAATAAACAGTGTTTTCAAGTTAAAGTATGGAAACAACGCTTCAGGCTTCTCTTTCAATGTTTTTTCTTTTTTATTCCTGCTTTAAGAGATGACATATTTGAACATATGTTGCTACTTAATTATTTCTTTTACTTTTATATTTGCTTTCTTTTTTCTTGCTAGCCATAGCTAGTGATTTAAGATGATATATAAGCATTCATAAAGAAAACCAGCCAGCCATTCACTTCCCCACATTCTTTGTGCCCTTCTCAATACATGCAAGTGTATCCAGCGTAATGACAAATAAACTGTTTGAAATGGGGGCAGGGCTCAGTTATGCTAGTTTTTCTGCTCCATTACTCAACTGGCAAAAGGAGAAAACAGGAATTTATTTACTTCCTGAGTTGCTCTTGGTATTGGGGTTTACTCAAAACATCCAACAAGTTGGAACCGAATCCATTTCTGTGCTGGAGAGCCCACTTTACAGTGATAACCTTGGACTGCCTGGAAGCAAGTTGTTAACCTCTAAAGTTCATATTTCATTTGCCAACAGTAGCAGCATTTGATTTGCTCAAGTAAAGTACTCTGACAAAAAAAAGGGGAGGGGAGAAGCAAAAGGGATTTTTGAAGAGAAAGTGGAGATTGTGAGAAGTGAACACAAGGAGAAAACAGCCCTTTCTTGCCCTTGCACTTTTCCAGGCTATATTTAACAATTTTATGTAGTAACTTGTAGAAGTTTAGAGAGAACCTGCCTTATGGGATCATAAAGTTCAGGAGTTTATAGTGATTGATTGAATAAAATAGGGTTGATAGTTCATGATGTGCAGTGTGGCATAACTCCAGAAGAGCAGGCTGAGGGGCGGGATGCAATACAGTGGCTGGGCAACAAGCCAATGCACAGCATCATTGCAATTGCAGATGAAATAATAATTATTTGTGATAGCTTGCTAATCAGTGAAAGCATGGAAAAGGCTGCTGATAAGCGCCATCAAGGTAATTAAGGTGAAGCATTGAATTTGCATAAATTTACACTTTGATCATTGTTCACAAGATACCCTCTCTCGAAATAGACTTGGCTGTTTTTAAGATGAGCACTAAATCAAAGCAAAGGAGTGCAATAACGGCACAGCATCAATAATGCTTACAAAACACAGATGCACCTTACATAGGCAATTATCTAAAGAATCTATTGTCCTTAATCAAAGGATGATACTCAAGTTACTTTTTCAAATTACCAAATAGTCCTAGTTAGCATATGCCTTTCTAGTTGTAGCTCTTTAATGAACACAGAAAAGCCCTTAACATGAGATCTTTGGAAAATACAACATTTGATTATATACCTTGCTCAAAAAACCAACCTGTTAAATGAGGACCGCTGAAACTGAAGGTGTCATTCCCTGTATTATTTGGACATACTTGTGCAAGATGTCTTGGAAGCATACATTTAAGCAATTTCTTTGGGAGCTGCGAATATAATGCTCTCATGATCTCAGGCTCTAAGTCACCACCTCTGACAGAAGGCTAAGCTGCAGTCCTTGAGGTGTCTATGCTTTTTTCCGGAGTATCTGTTGCCGGGATAATACTGGTGCTCAGCCCTGCAGCCAGCCGTAGCTCCATAGTCTGTCTTAGCTCCAGTGCTGTGATTCTTTTCCCTCTGGGAAACAGCAATGGGGTCTCTTGACAGTGCAGCCTGCTAAAGGAAATAACAGTTTGTGTAAAACAAAGGGCTTTGGGGTCTCAAAGCAAGCATGCAAACAACAAAAATCTAGACTGTACATATCTATTCAGTCTTCCCTAAGGTTTATTGCTTCCTGGAAAACCCCTACTGAGAATTCTGGAGTCCCTCTCTCTGTCAACGTTTCTCTTCAGATAGTTTCTGACAACTCATTCCCCACTCTCCTGCTTACTATGATTTTTTAAAGCTCTTTACTTTTCCAGTTCTAGTGGGATCATCTTATTGGAAATAGTGATAGGTTTTAAATTAACGATATGGTTACTCATAATTTCTGTGTATTCTTATTTATGTTATATTGCTGTTTGCTCTGATTTTGACTAACATCATCCTGTAGGAAACTCCTTTGCCTCCCTTGCTGACCATGTAATATTCATGATCCTAACTATTTCAGTATCAACATATCATAATGTAAAAATTCCATATGTCATGTGGGTAACTGTATATGCACATGAAATAATAAATTAGCTGCTAAATAATTTTAGCCACCTATTCTGGGAAATTTTTCTCTTGCCTCCTTGTGTTCTCACCTCATCCTCCATCTACAGCAATGCTGCATAAAATTAAGAATCAAAGCTACCATAATAGTAATCTGCTGTATGTTCTTCCACCCGTTTTATTTATTTATTGTCTTTTATTTTATTCCTGTATTATGTATGGTTGTTCCCCAGGGAATTTGTAAATCATGCTGTCATATTTGAGCTTTTTTTTCATTTTAGCCATGCAAATTCTTTTGCCTAGATAAAAAATTTCAGTAGAAAGAAGAAAATGTATTTGTCTAGTACAGTATATGCTTGGCATGTTTTTATATTCTACTTATTTAGAAAGATGACCTCTTAAAGCTGTCTTTCTGATGCAGACATGCAGCATGTAGAGTTTGCTTTTATAGTGTGACAGTAAACACATCCACTGAGATACCAGAGATTTTTTACTAAGACCGATCTCTCTGAATGCTGCATTTGTATTCCGGGCAATCTTCATGCAGCAATGTAATTATTTGATTAAGAGTGAATCTCATTATTGTATATACAAGCATTCCATGCACAATTCTCCTGGTGATGCACATACTATATATGACTTAAAGGTGTCATATATTCTGTCATTGGTTTTCTCCTATTTATTAATAAATAAATCAAATTACTTTACAGAATACTAGAGAATTAGGACAGGAGGTACATAAAAAATGCTGAAGCCGCCTTCCTTATTATAAATCTGATGTTCTTATCACATAAATGTTACTCTAAAGTCACTTCTTATCTGAAACTAAAAAGTTTTTTAGAAATTTGACAACACTAGAACCCTTTTGGAAGTTCTGGTTTGAAAGCCTGGCCACAGTAAATCAGTAGCAAATGCATACAGATTTCAGTGTGGCCAAAATTTCACCCATGGTATTCTGAAGTTTTTCTTAAAAATTAATTTGGTGTTTTGAACTCAAGGTATCTTAGTCTTCTTTTGCTACTGGAATAACATACAGCAAGAAAAAGAGAAGATAGTATAAAATATACATAACAAAAGTATGCATATTTTTCATAGGGATTTTTTAATGAGGGATTAGTTACACAGGAGCTTTAGGGATTAATTAACCAATACCTAATTAAAGCAGGGTTCTAAAATGGATCATGTGTAGATCTGAAAGTCATGCTGAAGGAGAAAAGGTGGCTTTTTCATAGCTAACCGATAACATCAAAAAGAACAGGGAAAAACAGGAAATAAGACTAGAAAAGTGAGAGGAGGAGGTTGCCGTTGTCTCTATTCCTTTTGTCTGTAATGGACAAAAGTCCTAATTCGGCTAGTCCACTTATTACCCTGAATTCACAAACTGTACTCTGAAAAGTCCTCTGTTTGAGCAGTAAGGCTTTCTGTAATACAGGCTGAACAATGAGCCAGGGTGTCTTGCTGTGTTCTTCCTTGATGCTCTCAACAGTGGATATGACTCTCTGAGGAGGATGGAAGCACTGATACTGAAGTCTACTCTCATCAATTGCCCTTAATTATATTATTGTTCTCTTAGCTGTATTATCCCCATTCTTGTGTCATTTTCTCTGCACTGATATTTTTATTGCATCTTCATTACATATACACTTTGTGCTGGTGGCTTTCTTAGAGAAGTCTTGAACACAGTCACTTAGAGTTTCACTGTACTGAAAACAAGATGTTTTCACAGAAGAATAACATGAAAAACATGATGATTCTCTAAAATAACATCCACTTGTATTTTGATCTTTTTTTTTCCAAAATGTGTTTTTCATTTGAAGAGCAGCTTCAACAGAAATTCTAAATCCAGATTATAATGTGGGTCCCTTCTTATTTTTTTTATTCCTTCCACCAGTTTTAAGGCTAAAATGAGCCTTAATGAACTTCTATTTGAAGCTCCTATATAATATCCACTATAAAATTTCACCTTGCGATACCTTCATTGAATCTAATAATTTTTGGATGAATAAGTACAGATTTTACATAGATAGTCTTAGCTCAAAAATTTTTATGAAGGTGCCTCCAGCACTTCTTCAGGGAAGTTTTTCAAAAGGTTAATCACTGTTATAATATGTCTTTCTTCTCTTTTGAATTTGTCTACCTTCAATTTTAGCCCTTGAGCTTTTTAATACTTTTGGAAATTCATGGTCAGATGGTTCTGCAGCATGGCCAAACACTAAATCTTTGCAAGGTCATTGCTTCTTCCCAGGATGCAGTTCCCACTCAGTAATCTTTTGTCCTTCCATATTTATGTCTTTTCATCTGACTCTAGGAAAAATGGTAGCTGACAGAGCCCATTATTCCTCTTTGAGTGTGACCCTCTTAGAAATGGTTTGGCTCAGTTTAAAAATGACCCCTGTTATTATCTATCACTTCGTGAGTCCTTGGTTGTCTATAAACCTTGATAGAGAATTGTTTATATTTTCTTCACATCTCTGATGGGGACATTGAGTCGTATTGGATTGAGGATTAATTCTTGAGGCTATAAATTCATTCTGTGATTTCCTATTAGTGATTACATTTTGATATCCGTCAGTTATCATTTTGCCATCTATTGACTAGGTACTACATCGATTTTGGATAGTGCTAATTCCTTTAATAAGAATGTTGTGTAGTAAAACTCAGTTTAGCTGACTACGTCAATTTTCTACCAAAGTTTAAAGCTCAACAAAAAACAACTTTTTTCATCAAAATTGACTAAATCAAAAAATACATATAGTTTAAGGAAAAATCTGTGGTTCACAACGGTATTTCTCTGATTGTGTAGAACAATCACAGGCTCAAGTGTACTGTTTGCACTGAAACAGTAACCAATCCCAACAAAAAGTACCATGATCATGCCACTGTCTAATGTAACATGTTATATCACTCTGGGATCAAACTGCGTAACTTTCCCTGATTAAATATGAGAGGAAAATGGTCAAGCATGAGAATATATTCTATATGATTAAAAATATAGAATGTACAATATAACCTCTATTTCAAAAATAATGCCAGGTGTTCTGTATATCTCCTGTTGTAAAATTTCATAAATAGAAATGAAGTAATTGTCACTTCAGGGCCCCAGTAACCTTTTGTTACTGTTATTTCAGAAAACTTGGGATTTTTAAAAATTTTCTTCCCAGCAGTGCCTTCTGTTGGTGGCACATGTTTCATGTGCATCACTATCTTTCTGCAGAGTTGTATCTGAAAGTTAAAGACACACTACTTCTTTTTATTTTAAACCCCACAAATAAAAGTGACTTCAAACCAGGTTTTGGGGGAAATTTTTGCTTATTTATTTACTTATTATTTTTCTCATTTAGAAGTCCAAGTTAGAAACAGTATTAAGTTTTTCTCTTTGATAGGTCAAATGGTTTGTATTTAGCACATATCAGCGTTAACCATGATTGTTACCTATACAGCTCAAGAGCGTGTCTTTCCTTTCACACCAAATGCAATGTCAGAATTGCTGGTACACTGCAACTATGAATTAACTAAACATGTGATCCTGTTTCCCATACCGTAAAGGTGGACTTTAGAACTATACTGAAGTACATTTCGAAGGCAGTGTCAGGACTTGTCTTTGACAAGGTTCCTTAAATCTATATATACATGACAATGTAATAAGTAAAACTGATTGAAATCAGTAAAACTGGTTGAAAATTGACAGAAAAGTTGGTTTTAAGTGGTATAGAGTAACTAAAAGGAATTGAAATAGTCCATAAGTATGTATAGATTGCATTTCTTTTAATACAGGATTTACTTTTTAAAAACCTTACCAGAAAGGATAAAATGTGTTACTTATTATTTTGAATTTTTATTAACTATTTTATAATTAAAGAAAAAGTCAAACCAAACCCAAAATTACCATTTCAGATTCACTGGAATAGTCACTATTACAACTGTCAGCATACAACAGAATGAGGTTAAGACAAGTATTTCCACAAAACAAGGGTAACTATCCTCTTCTCAGTTCCCTGAACACTTACTGGGGATATATATGTATTTTATGACTGATTTTTCATCCCACTCTTTAGAGGAGCTCAGTTGTCCCAGTTTACTAGAGAAATTTAGGGAACTACTCAAAACTAAAGTTAACCTTTAAGGAATGCTAAATTTCAAACTCCAAAACTTTTATGTAGAAAGTAATATTCTTTCCCTCACCCACTCTGGTTAACTACAATAATCACAATGTTAACTCTGTGTTTGGTCTTGATTTTCACACTCTGGAACCAAACTGGTGACACAGGTCAGTGAAGATCTCCTCTGAAGGTACCTCCTTCTCTGCAGTGCTTCTGAAATGAACCTTATGTTAAGGTGTATTATATAAGTGACATAGTTAGGTGTTTAAAGTTGATTGGGACAAATGGAGAGAGAAGGCCAAACCTGGGAGACAGGGTGAAAAAATACGTAACTAAATAGACTAGGAAAATGCTAGCTTTGTATTGTCTTTCATAAAGAGTTCAGGGAAAACCAGTGATTTACTATATATGTATCTGAACAATAGCAAGGGGTTAAATGGATAACTATGATAACGCCGCAATCGACAGGAAGCAGGTCCTTTTCCTAGAATAGTAGTTCAAGCAACTGTAAAGCTATTTCTAATTTTAAAATTGCTACCAGTCAAACTTATCTAAAAATAACTGTTATCCCTAGAAAATTCGTAAATGATAAGGTGAAAGAAATATTTTTGACATGTGAAGCAGATACTTGCATTCACCTTCCATGGATTTCTGTAGAGAGTTCTGTCACCTCCAGTCTTCGGGTAGTATGAGTTGGGGCGACCTGTTGTTGCTTCTGTTCTAGAGGAAAATACCACCTCTAATATGATCAGTGAACCAGATTTTTATTTAAGTACAAAACATTCATGGTCTATAAACTAGCAAAGTACCTTTAAATTACCAACTTGAATAAGTACTTTGCAGAACCAGAGTCCTAGCATTAACTGTTATTTTTAGGACAATGGGAATGAATAGCTAGCTGAAGATTAGACCTATTTACCTATATTGTTTCCCGTTTAGAGTGTCTTTGCTGTTGGTAATTTGAAGTTGCTTAACGGAAGTGAGAGAAAGAAATAAATAAAATGCAAGTGATGGGAAGGATAATAGACTAATGCACAGAAAACACTCAGCAGGACAGAAAGCGATGGCTCTGAATATTTTTTTTTCCTCTGGAAGAACATCCAATGCCCATACTAGCAAATGAACTAATTTTGGTATCAGTCCAAAAAACTGAAAAAAAACCCCAAACCAAAACATTACAAGGATTAGATATGGATACTGCAAAGTGTTAATGAAAGAGGCAATGTGAGAGTCAGATTTATTGATATATGAACAGTCAATGTCAGGAAAATATGACTGAAAGGACAATGATACAGAAGAGATAAAATAGATATTTAAAGAGTGATGAGATGTCATATTTCTAGTTCATACTTGGTGTGGGGTGGGAAACTACAGATAGATAAAGATTTTTGAAACATTATGAGAAGGACTGAAAGGCCACAGATGTGCTCTGTATTTCTCTACCAGCCAAGTAGAAGGAGCGGGTGGAACTAAGGTACACAGAACATTAATTTCCAAGTTGTTAATTTTAGTATAGATGTTTTGTAGCCATTGCATAAAAGGCATCATTAAAAAGCAATTAATGTTAACACAGTGTTTTGTTTACAGTAATAAGATTGCTACATACTGAACAACAATTGGATAATTATACCAGTTGTGATTATTGGTTGCACAGATGGGAGGGTTTAGAAGCAAATTAGCTGATCAAATTCTGTTATTGAATTTTAATTCACTTTGGGATATTTTTCTTTGCTGTCTGAAAAAAAAAAATCCTTGTTACTCAGTTTACTGCAAGAAGGTAGGAGCTTTTATAACTTCTAGGCATTGTTGGTGGGAGAGTTTAAAACCTTCAGTCAGTGGAACTTATTTGCGCTTTCGCTTACTCAGCCTGCTAGTGAGGATAGCCATGTTTGCTGTGACAAACACTTTAGTTACTAACGTAAAAAAAAATAATCACAGACTCACAGAATGATTAAGATTGAAGAGACATCTGGAGGTCATCTTGTCCAATCCTGCTGCTCAAGCGGGGCCACCTAGAGCACATTGCCCAGGACCATCTCCACATGGCTTTTGAATATTTCCAAGGAGGGACACTTGTCTTCCCTGCCTCTGGGTGCTCTGGCAACCTGTGCCAGTGCTTGGTAACTCTCTCAATAAATAAGTGTTTTCCGAAGTTCAGAGGGAACGTCCTGTGTTTAAGTTTGTGCCCACTGCCTCTGGTCCTTTCACTGGACACCACTGAAAAGAGCCTGGGTCCATCCTCTTTGCACCATCCCTTCAGGTATTTATATGCATTGCTAAGATTCCCCCTCAGCCTTCTCTTCTCCAGGCTGAACAGTCCCAGCTCTCTCAGCCTTTCCTCATATGTGAGGTGTTCCAGTCCCTCAGTCAACCTTGTGGCCCATTTGCCACCTTTGCAGCAAGGGCAGCTTGATGGCCCATATCCAACCTGGTGTCCACCAGGACTGCCAGGTCCTTTTCTGCAGAGCTGTTTTCCAGACAGTCAGGCTCCAACATACATTGGTGCCTGGAGTTGTTCCTCCACAGGTGCAGGATTTTGCACTTCTCCATGTTGGTTCCTTACAGGCCCTTTCAAGGTGAAAGAGGTTCCTTACGGCCCCTTTCTTCAGCTGTTGAGGTCCCTCTGGATGGCTGTACATCCCTCTGGCATATCAGCCACTCCTCCTAGTTTGGTGTCACTTGCAAACTTCCTGAGGGTACACTCTGCCCCATCATCCAGATCATTAATGAAGATGCTGAACAGCACTGGATCCGGTATTGACTCCTGGAATACACTGCTAGTCACTGGCATACAACTAGACTGTGCCACTGATCACCACACCCCAGGCTCAGCCATTCAGCTAATTTTCAACCTACTTCACTGTCTGCTCATCTAGCCTCTACATCAACAGCTTCTCTATGAGAATCATAGGAGACAGTATTAAAAGGCCCAACTGTAGTCTAAGTAGACAACATCCACAGCTCTTGCCTTGTCTACCAGGCCAGTGACTGAATCAAAGGAGTTTATCAAGTTGGTCAAGCATGGCTTCCCCTTGGAGAAACCATGCTGACTGCTCCAGATGATTTGCTTGTTCTTAATGTGCCTGGAAATGGTTTCCAGGATTAGTTGCTCCATCACCTTACCAGGGGTCAAAGTAAGGCTGACCAGCCTGTTGTTCCCTGGGTCCTCCTTCTTGCTGTTCTTGAAGATAGCAGTGACATTTCTCCAGTCCTATGGCACTTCTCTCAGTCACCATGAAGGAACAAAGATTATGGAGACTGGCCTCATAATGACTTCTGCCAGCTACCTCAGCAATCAGGGGTTCATCCCATCAGGGCCCATGGACATATTCATATCCAGTTGGCTTACGTATTCCCTTACCTGATCCTCCTCCCCCAAGAGTACATCTTCTCTCCTTCAACCTTTCCCTCCAGTCTCTGGGACCTGGTGTTCCTAAAGGTTGGTCTTGCTAGTAAAGACTGAGGCAAAGAAGGCATTCAGTACCTCAGCCTTTTCCATGTCCTCTGTAACCAGGTCCTCTGTCTCATTGAGCAATGGGCCCACATTTTCCCTGGTCTTCATTTTGTCTCTTCCCTCCAGGGCCTTATCCCATGGGACCCTTCCAAGCAGATCTTCAAAGAGACCAAAGTCCGCTCTCCTGAAGTCCAGGGTTGTGAGCTTGCTTTTCACCCTCCTCACTGCCCTGAGGATCCTGAACTCCACCATCTCACGGTCATTGCAGCCAAGGCTGCCTTTGACCTTCACATCCCCAGTAAGCCCGTTGTTGTTAGCCAGTATGAGGTCCAGCAGAGCATCTCTTCTTATTGGCTATTCTTTAAAGAGGAAGTTATCAACAAGGCAGGAACCTCTTGGATCACTTATGCTCTGCTGTGTTGTCTCTCCAGCAAATATCAGCAGGGTAGAAGTCCCTCACGAGGACTTGTGAATGTGAGGTTGTTCCTATCTGTTCTATATGACCATCAGAATGGTCCATGTGATCTAGAGATGCTCTGTATGACCTAGAGAATTTCCCTAGCTTCAGTACTTTCCATCCCCTTTAGTTCTTTCTGCTGTGGTCCCATGCATTAAAACTCTCATGGCTGCTTTAAAGTTTATCCCTGCCATTGGAAGTGTAAGGACTCAGGAAAGGGGAGGACCGTGGTTTTGCATATAGGAAGAGGCATACAAATAGTGTTATATGTAAGCCCAAAAGAGTTTTCAATAGTTCTGTTAATACATTCGTGTGTGTAATAGCTACAAAAAATGCAGTTATACTTGTAAAAAAGAAAACTTCCTGAAAGAAAAGCTTTCTTGGCTAGTATGTTTTCTAGATTGTGTGTCTTTTACTCTCCGTGAAGATGTCTCATTAATTTCCCCTTGCTATGGCTGTCTAGTAGAATTATCTGCTTTCCGACATTGTTTACAGACCTCAAATTAGGTCATATTCCCCATTGTGCCAAGCACTATGCAGAATACAAATAAAACCCCTGTATTTTACAAACCAGGAAGTCTAACAGGTAAAAATGTATATTATTCTAAAAGCACTAAATGGTCAAAAGCATTACCGATTCCCCTCAACTTCTCATTTCTGTATTATTTCAGTACTGCAAAAATATAACATCTTTAAGAGGATTGTCATACCAAAATAGGAAATTGCTTATATTTAGACCTGGTTTGTGTCTTTATTGTGACTTTCTGAAATGAGAGTTTTGTGATATAGGAGAATTAGATAATAAATTAGATAAAAGGATGTTTATTGTCATTACTACTAGACCAATATATTTTAGACATAAAAAAACACTGACAATTTAGGCAGAATAAATATTTATATATATTGTAGCTAGCAATAACAATTGCACACATTTGTGGTTTTATGTACAATACTAATTGATTAATATTTCATAAATTTATTGGGCTGCCAAGCTGGAAGACCTTCTAAGTGCCACAAATACGCCCAGTAGTGGTCAGACAATTAAGGCAACTTATGTTTTAGCAATTAAACCTTATCTATGTGATTCTAGCTACATTAATTAATGAGGAACACTTAAGGACGTGTTTTTACCTCCATAAATCGTCCATTAATATTTTCAGTAGCAAATAAATAGCTTAGAATGACTGACACCAGAGCAACTCTTAGTGGTCTAACAGGGAAGAAAACAAACCAAACCAACAAAAAAACCCCAAAAACAAACCCAAAACCTCACTGCAAAACAAAAGGCCAAAACAAATCAAAAGCAACACAAGGTTTTTCTTACACAAAGTGTCAGGTTTTGGAATACTTTCCATACTCTCATGTAACAATTGTTTCTCTAAAATGCAGCATTTTGGCTGTTTTCTGTCTCTGCAAAATGGTCTTCTGAACAAAAAACTGTAAGCAGTATGTAAGCATATGTAAGCATATGTAAGCATATCACAATGTATGAAAAGCCATGTCTTCCCCTACAGGAAACACTTTCAAAACAACTTGGTGTTACACAAATAGCCTAGGAAGAGGTGTTATTCAGGAAAAGACAAAATTCTCTGAGATATTACTCAGTTTGTCTGTTAATCAATGACTTATCTGCATTATTACATCACAGGTGTTCCCTGTAGAAAGCCACCAAAGACCAGGTTTCATGGATCATGAGCTTTACAGAACAGTTAGCTAATTTCTCTTATGACCATACCAGCAAACCAATCTGGAAAGTCAACATGAGATAGTCTATAAGCTAAAAGTAAAAGAATGAGAGTATTTGTTCAATGGAAGATACTCAGCTATAAAGAGATCTGTCAATGTTCCTGTGCAACTATCCCAAGTCTCAGCTCCAAATGGCAGGTAGACCAAAACAGAGCTCCAAAAGACAGAAGAGGTTTTTCTTCACTCTGAAACTATACAATAAATGTGAGATGAATAACAGTGGTGATGGCAAACGTTAGAACACTTCATGTGCAGTGTGTAGTATGTGTGGAAAGAGAAGGCAGAGACTACTCCAGCCAAGTCCTTTATTTGAGGAGACATAAGCCAGTTTCTCCTTCACCTTTGGCTCACCAATTTGCTTCCCACATTGGCAAGGAATAGAACTGGACTTAAGTGCCCTATATCTGAATACCAGGATACTGAATATAAAAATCAGCTGCATATCCTCTAATTTTTTCAAACCATTGTCTGTCAGTGATGTTCTCACAACTATGAGACCCCTGTGCTCCTACAGAGGAAATTGTATGGATCCTTTAGCTTCTGGATCCCATCAGCTGTCCAAGTGCAGCTACTTTCAGAAGACACCATTCAAACAACACTGAAAACAGCTCTGGATGCTTTCATTGGTGAAGATACATATGCCTGAAGATTTCATACTATTACAAGGATAGGAGGCAGTTGAACAAAGATTTTGTGGACTTCTGCTATGAGTTTGCCAGAGACATAAAAGCCTACATCCAAGACTTAGGCAAACTTTATCATTCCTACAGGCTAAGCCAAGATCCAAAAAAACAGATGTAACCTGCTACTGAGAATGTGCTTGTCTCCAGAAACGTTTCTGTTCAGCTGAAAGTTCCTTTAAAAAATGGCATTTGGCTTCTGCACAGTTCCTTCTACAGTTCCTGGCTGTCCACACGCACTGAAATGTGAAGGAGTGACACTTCACCTGGTGTGCTGCTTTCCATACTGGCAGCCAGTCATGGTAATAGTAAGTATGGCATCCTCTGACTTTAAAATGCTAAGTCCAGAACTGAAGATCGAGACTCAGCTCGCTTTCTCGTGGACTAGCAGTTAAAGAAATAGCCCAAGGCTTCTTAAGGCATATTCTCAGCTGATGTTGCCATACAGTCATTGAAATAAATATGTTTCTGGCACTAAGCAATGCCTTAAGAATTGTAGCTAACACACTGTCATTTAAATTTCATAAAACACACTAGAAACAGATGAATAATTTTGCGTTCATTTTTCCAGGATGAAAGCCTATATGTATGTAACTTACAACTATCCTACAGAAGAATGAGAGGCAAAGTGGCTGCTGTTCAGGTTGGCTGATTTCTGACAGACAAGGAGAACAGGAAACCTCTGTCAAACCTCTGTTGGTTTAAAATCAAAGTGTATTTGAATAATACCAGATGAATCCCCAGAATACAAAATAGTGCCATTATTAAAATGTGCCATCTAACAGCAATTGTTAGTAATATAAAATAAAGTTTGTTTCTTCTTTTATTTTCCAAATTTTTCTCATTCAGGTAAAAGGAAAAGAAACGATGATGTTGCACTATAAAATTTCAGGCAGCTTGAGAGCTAGCAGCTAGCCTGACACATTGAAACACAGAACAGTAACAGGCATTTATATTTAATCGATCCTATTGAGCCAAGAACAATATTTTAGAGAATACCTCCATTGTTCTGTGACAGAGGTGTTAACTGGGTGAATGGGATCGATCAGTGATGAGATGAAATGTAAATTGCTGTTAATGCTCTGTTACCAGCTGAGCAACTAAAAGAGAGAACTGTGATGAAATGGGCATGGTTACCCAGCTGAAAAACATTCTGGGCCTGCTGCTGCAGACTACTAATGTATTCACACTGATTCGTCAGGCAGAAAAAAACTGCTAAAAAAATGGCAGTGGTGCTGTTCCTTCATCATCTGGAAAATGGGAATTTTCCTTCCCTATCGTGAGGAGTAGTGGGTGAATATGGAGTACTTTGGTAATTTGCCGTTTCAAACTCTGTAATGTCAGCATGGAAATCAGTAACTCTAGTAACCGGAGGGAGGGAGAGCCTGGAGGTCTCCTTTCATCATAGATTGTAAGTAAAAATATCCTGTCAAGGAACATAACAAAAAATCTCAGTGTATCTAACCACACAGACACATGACCTCCTCAGGGTCTGGCATGCCACTGGAGAGGTATTAGTCCCAGTTTCCATCATGTTGCTATGTCCCACCTTCTGGAGGTTATGTCCTCTCGAGTCTGCCAGTTGATATGCTCCATAAACTTCCAATCAAAATGAATAAAACGGCAGTGGGCCTATCTAAATGTTTCAAACTAACCTGGTTTATTTTCCCTGAAGTAGACTCGGGAGCAATCAGCTGGCAAATTTGACGTAATGGTCATCCTTGGCCATTCGCTGTCAGGGACAATCAACCAAGTGACGGCCTAAAGCTGATAAACTTCTTTCATGGAGTAGTTGGAGACAAAAAAGGATGTGCAGTTGCAACTTAATTATAAATTCAATTTTTTTCTTAAATTATTATAAATACATTAAAAAAAACCCCAAAACCTTTATAATAAAAATTGTGTGTGTTCACTTTACCAATTAGCCCCAACAGAAGAAATATTCAAAGTAGACAAAATCTTATGTCTGAAATCCTAATCTTATATTTACTGGGAACTGAAAAGAGATCTTCATGGAAGTAGACAGCCTCAATATCACCTAAGGGGGAAAAGATTTCGCTATCTATGATTCACTTTAGTTTTGGTCGCTACAAACAACTTTTCTGTAGAAAAGATGCTGAACTGGATCGATAGTAGATCTATTCCAGTACAGCATTCTTTTATCAGTAAGTGTAGTAATTGTAAGGACACTCATGAGAAGGCTGTGTCACATCACAGACAAGTCAAGAGCTAAGCGTTGAGGTGTCCATAGAAATATGAGATAATCTGTCCTCCATAATGACAACAATAATTGAGTGACAGAAGACAGTAAAGTTAAAACAAGAATTAAGAAGCAGTAAGAAAAAAAATATTTATATTTTTTTGGATATTCACAAATTTCTTTTTTGTTTGAGAAGGAATAAGTTTCAATTATTTAATTCTTTTTTTCAGGAATAGCGTGTTGTTCAGCACAAGGAGATTTATTCCAGTAATCAGCTATTAGGATAACTGAAAGTGAAACATCTCCCATAACTGAATAAAGATAGGCAATTTCCTGGATTTCTTTCATTCCTAAATATTTAGAACCTGTACCCACGTAAATCATAAAGCAATGATGTTGTATTCTTTATCTGCTTTGTCTCAAATACCAACAGTATTTTATGATTCTGAACAGAAGGGAAAATGGGGTCAGGCATCTATGTGGATTCAGAAAATGATCATCTAGAGATGTGATTGTTATCATGAGGAAGAGAGGGTTAAACTCAAACTCAGGATTTGAACCTTATCATATATAAGGTTAGAAAAAGGAACACAGAAACAGCTGTATGGAGTAGATCCATTGCTCGTCTAGTGTAGTATTTCTGTAACTTCTGTTTTGCATCCTGGTTTCTGACTGTCCCAGACACCTGAGGACGTGTGTACTAATGCAGAAGGCAGCATACATCACAACACAGGCAAGTAACCAATCTGGAAGTAGCTTAGTAACATCTATTCACAGTCATTTGCAGTTTTCTAAAAGTAAACTGCATGTTGCACAGTATCTTTGTCCACCAGCTAACAATCAACCTGCTGAACACGGGCAGTTTTCTCCTAAGATTTTGCTACATAGTAATAAGCAGTCTTCTAAAATGAATTTTATTGAGGAATGTAACAAAAATCAGAAAAAAAATTTAAAATAGACCTCAAATGCTCAAAAATATGTAATTTGAGTACAGATATTCTGTCCAGGGCCATCAGGAATGTTCCTCTAATGTTATACACAAACAAAAGTCTCTGTTGATAGGGTAACAATCGTGCAACCTATACTGTGGAAGGCACAGAATATACCATGCATGCCAGGTATCACTCCATAGACCACATTTTCAAAGTAATGTCTGTTATAAACCATTAGATATATAGCACTGCATCTATAGCTCATTTTATATGTATATTTTAATATATTTATATATATAAATAATATACACACATATATACGTACATATTGGATAGGCATGCAGTAGACAATAGATTAAACATTATAAACACACACTGTTACTGTGGGATCTTGTGGGGTCCTGTATATCTCTGGCTTTCCTCATTCCTTTCTGCAGGAGTAACTCAGTTACTGCAGGTCACCAAAGCGCTAGATTAATAGCAAATCTGTGTATCTCTTATCTCATTACCTGGAATTCTTTTGTCTAAAGAGAAACCAGGATACAATTAAACAGAAGGTACACAAGACACCTAAGGAAATTGTGTGGGCTAAACCAGTTTATCAGACTAAGATGTTGTTTTCACAGTGATTTATGCCTCAGAGCATACACTGAGACTACTTCTTGTTGTGCTCACAGCCCTTTTAGGAGACAAAAGAGCTAATCTGCCAATCTAATACTCAGTTCTGCGACTAGCATGCATGGAGAGTTGTTGCATTAGATACAATTTCACAGCAGTTTCCAATTTCTCTTTTATGTAGCTGCTTAATGTTTTTTTCTTATCCCTGGTTTGCTATTAAATACAATCCAGAAGCTATATTTTAAAATAAAATACTTTAACGGAAACATTTAATACAATTCCCTTTTGTTGTCGAAATGGAAAACAGTCAAACTGAAAGAAATACATACTCTATTGAAAATAAAGCCAACTTCATTGTCTGTCTGTCGTAATACCTGATGAAGGGAGAGAAGAATGGAAGCCTGAGAATAATAATATCTTGCTATATTGACGTACTTTGTCATTGTAGCAGCAGGATGATGGTGTTTGACTTTTTTGCTAATAAGGGTAGATAAGATTTGATTATTCTTATTTGGATTGGGACTTGGTGGGTAGGGGCTGGGGCAAAGAAAAGGTACCACCCCACCCCCTAGGAACACTACTAGAAAACTGGTAAAAACGGACAAGGAGAAGGCTGAGGTACTCAAATTTTTACCTCAGTCTTCATTGACAGCCTCTGTTTCCACACCTCTCAAGTGGATGGACTGCATGGTAGGGACTGGGGAAGAAAAGTCCCTCCCACTGTAAGAGAAGATCAGGTTCATGACCATGTTAGGAACATGAACGTACAGAAGTCAATGGGACCTGACAAGATGCATCCCAGAGTCCTGAGGGAATTGGCTGATGTCATTGCCAAGCCACTCTCCATAATATTTGAAAAATCATGGCAGTCAGGTGAAGTCCCCAGTGACTGGAAAAAGGGAAACATTGCACCTGTTTTTAAAAAGGGTAGAAACAAGGATCCTGGGAACTACTGACCAATCAGCCTCACCTCTGTGCCTGGGAAGATCATGGAACAGATCCTCCTAGAAACTATGCTAAGGCACACGGAGGACAGAGATGTGATTCCAGACAGCCAGCATGGCTTCACCAAGGGCAAGTCCTGCCTCACCAACCTAGTGGCCTTCTATGATGGAATGATGACATCAGTGGACAAGGGAAAAGCGATGGATGTTGTCTATCTGAACTTCTGTAAGTCCTTTGATACAGTGTCCCCCCAACATCCTTCTCTAAATTGGAGAGATACAGATTTGATGGGTGAACTGTTTGGTGGATGAGGAATTGGTTGGATGGTCACATCCAGAGGGTAGTGGTCAATGGTTCAACGTCTAGATGGAGGTCAGTGACAAGTGGCATGCCTCAGGGTTCTGGACTGGGACCAGTACAGTTTAATATCTTCATCAATGACATAGTCAATGGGATTGAGTGCACCCTCAGCAAGTTTGCAGACCACACCAAGCTGAATGGTGTGGTTGACATGGCTGAGGGATGGGATGCCATTCAGAGGGACCTGGACAAGCTTGAGAAGTGGGCCTGTGTGAACCTCATGAAGTTCAACAAGGCCAAGTGCAGGGTCCTACACATGAAATGGGGCAACCCCAGGTATCAATACTGGCTGGGGGATGAAGGGATTGAGAGTAGCCCTGCTGAGAAGGACTTGGGGGTACAGGTGGATGAAAACCTCAATGTGAGCTAGCAATGTGTGCTCACAGCCCAGAAAACCAGCCATATTCTGGGCTGCATAAAAAAAGCACGGCCATCAGCTTTGAGGGAGGTGACTGTCCCCCTCTACTTTACTCTCATGAGACCCCACCTGGAGTATTGTGTCGAGTTCTGGAGCTCTCAGCACAAGAAAGACATGAACCTGTTGGAGAGCTACCAGAGGAGGGTCACAAAAAAGGTGAGAGGACTGGAGCACCTCTCCTACAAGGAAAGGCTGATAGAGTTGGGATTGTTCAGCCTTGAGAAGGTTCCAGGGAGACCTTATTGCAACCTTTCAGTACTTAAAGGGTGCTTAAAAGAAAGACGGGGACAATCTTTTTAGCAGGGCCTGTTGGAATAGGACATGGGTAATGGTTTTAAGATTTAGACTAGACATAAGGAAGAAATATTTTACGATAAGGGTGGTGAAACACTGGAACAGGTTGCCCAGAGAGGTGGTGGAAGCCCCATCCCTGGAAGTTTTTAAGGCCAGGCTGGATGGGGCTCTGAGCAGTCTGGTCTAGTGGGAAGTGTCCCTGTCCATGGCAGGGGGCTTGGAACTAGATGATCTTTAAGGTCCTTTCCAACCCTAACAATTCCATGATTCTATGATTCTATGATCTAGTTGAAGATGTCCCTGTTCATTGTAGGGTGGTTGGACTAGATGACACTTAAAGGTTTCTTCCAATGCAAAATGACTATATGACTGGAACTAGTCAATGGTTTTTTGGTTTAGGAAAAGTTTGGACACCAAAACAGAAAAGCAGCTATTGCTAGGTGGTAGGCAATTTTTGAGCTTATATAATCACTGCCAATATGCTTCTCTATTTTCCTTAAGAAATACTATCATGAAATCACCCATTACTTGAAAATCCTGACTTAATTGGTTGAGATCAAAGTTTTCTCCCACCTTTTCTACAGTCAGTTTTGAAATGAGAAAGCAAATTCTCAAATTATATCTCGCCATTTTCAGGGCTCCAGCCCAAATGACCATTCATAACAAGATGAAGGATTGGCCTTTGGAATTAATCCAGCATGAGATGTGAATACAGGCCACTAGAGCTATTGCTATTTATTGCTCCTCCATTTCACCCCACTGAGCATACTGAGATAGTATTAATTAATAATCTGTGCTGAATATAAAACCTCTAATACCACTTACATCATAATAGTTTTATGTTGTGTTATGTGTCATTAGAGTTGACATAATGATGATACCCACTTTGTAATGGAAATAGTTTTAATAGAAAGAGCATTAAAACAACACAGTACATGAAGGAAGTGTTATTTGGTATATATTCGCTGAAGTACTACCTGGAAGGCAAACTATGAACATTTGGAAACTGGTAGGTAGCAACAGTAAGATCGGTGTTTGCCCACATTATAAACTGGAAAAACAACATGGCAGGATGAGTAGAAGGCTGCAAATACAACTATCTTGACTGTCTTTGATAATAAAAGCATGATGTCCATTCTTATTAATGACTGTCTTACTCTCTTAAATCTTAACTTTTCCCTTCAGTTTCCTCTGTGCAAGTTGTTTTTTTTTTAAACTGTTTCACATTAATTCTTATGAAGCTGCATAAAATACATAGAAATTGCTAAGTGAGTTCTAGGATTAGAACTTAATTTGTGAATGAAGAAGAATGATGAGATCTTGTGGTTGGACTATGTGATATAAATGATAAATTTGCAGGGATTCCCACAAGGAAAGAATTTTTCCATGGTAAAAAACATACAAGCAGGACTAGATTAAGTTCCTTCTATCACATATGTCTGAATCCTACAATCCATTTACCATTTTCTAGGCTGTGTAGGCAGTTTTGCAAGACTGAATGTCAAACTGTTTTATCAGGAAAAGAGAAAAAATTTGTTCTTCTATTTCAGTCCTATTTCAGTTGTTCCCTTACCTGTCTGATGGTGTTCACTAGGCTTTAATGAAGATCTTTTATACTCACCAGATGTGGTTCTTGTGTAGTTAGTCTAATTGCTTCCCTTATGCATAGTGCAATGGTTTTACCTCTGCTACCACAAAATAAATAAACGAATAAAAATAAATCTAATGCTGTTGGAAGAAGGCAATATTTATTTTTTTTTTTAGGAAATAATTGAGTGGTTGATTTCTAATTCTAATCCCTCATTTCTTTTATTTGTTGGTGTAACAATCCAATCTTACAGGCTAATCATTTGGTTGAAGGGACTTCATCTAGTCTTCTAGATTAAGAGACAGCCCTTTATATATAATATATATATAAATAAGTATATAATATATATGTATATTTATATATTTTATATATATATACACTAAAACAAAAGTAGAACAACATTTAACTATTTAGGCAAATAATACCAGGAGAGACAAACTTTTCATGCTTAGAAGATTAATCCTGGCCTTTAGACGTGACATGGTCTTCAGCTGTCTTGCACAGCAGCTTGCAGTTGCTCGTAGGTTATGTGGCCAAAGACTGACCAGTGCATACAGAGAACCAGGGGGGGTGAAGGAGCAGTGACGTGCAGAGGAACCCCCCATAACCTGGTGAGGGCAAGTCAGGGACCCAAGTGAGTGACGACTCAGACCGTCAAAGACCGAGAAGCTCCTTGCTGTGGTGTGAAACCCAGAGGGGAGCCAACCATCTCCCCCCAAAAGCCTTGCAGACTGAAGGGGGCTGCTGACTAAAAGGGGATAGGGCTTATTATGGGCTGTAGAGGCAAAAGTGAAGCCTTGCAGTCCAATAAAACTTATGTTATGTCTGGTTGTGGTAAGTAAGCATAAATCATCAACCAATACATGTCAGACCTCTGTAGATGCAGAAGATGATAAAAATTACACCAACAGGTTGTTGCTATGTGATAATTTTAGCCCTACCAGATCCAGCAGTGGATACAAGGGTTACTGAGGGTACTGCGGTTACGGTTTGCTGTAACTTCTGTCAAGCTGGCTCTAAAAACAGCTTTAGGAGAAACAGCCACTTATGTCTGTCTTTTGTGGGGCAAAGAACAATAAATATCTGACTCCTTAAGTGTTTTTATGTTGTGTTCAGTGTGTGAATGTGTGCACTTACGCCTTCAGATGAATACTCTGAACTCGGCGCTATAAAGTACGGAACAAATTCTGTACTAGAAGGCCCTCAATACCTTGTGCTGAGCATGTCCAGGTATCATTTCTCTCTTCTGCCCTCAAAATAACAGAGGTCTCCAAAGCAAATACATCCAAATGACAAATGGGTTGGTTAGTACTTCTGGCAGCACGTTTCCACCTGCCTCCCTTCCCAGTGGAAAGAAAAATGTTTATAATTTATGTTCATTAGGTAATTCTCATGGGTTTTGTAACACAGGCTGTATAAATATACACAAATATGTATAAATAAATGATACTGATATACAAAATCTTTTGGAATTATTGTTTTTAAATCAAAGATACTCTCCTTGCTGAGTTACTTTGTACACGTTTCTAAAGCCATAGATACAGAAATGAAGCTGCTATTTTTGGCTTTGGCAATGTAAAGAAAACGCAAAACTTGTTCTGTTTATAAAACAAATGGTATTCCCACTCCTAAATGCAGGGTACTGGGAGTATGGGGATGGAAGGGCAAAGTTTGGAAATCTGGATGCAGTTTCTTGCTCTTAGCACAGATACACCATGACCTTTACACATTGGCATAGCACTACAGAATTGTTACTATGCATCTTCTGAAAGGCACTCATCTCTTTTCCAGTTTACTGAATAACAAACTGATGTCAGAAGTACATCAAAGGAAAAAAACTAACTCTGCTAAAATCCAGAAGGATTTTTTTTTTTGGTTTAAGAAATGTCATTACACTAATCTGTTTTATAGCAACATTTAGAAGCTACATCCAAAATCAGAATAAAAAGATGGGTGATTGTCATACACTGATTTTAAATTATCATTCATTGCAACAGTCATTTAAGTTCATTAGAACATCAAGTTCTTAATGACTAGATATATTTGAAATACATGTTGGTATGGAAGATAAAAGAAAGAACCAAAGCAAAAGGATTTTTTTTTCCTCCTGGGTAAAATAAAACCTACTTTAATAATACATCATACAGGTGTAAAGGAGTTAAAGTTATAATTTTACCTGTTATACATATACATACATTACATTGCTTGACTTCAGCTGGTTCAAATTAGTTAGGAGTAACAGATGGAAATCACCCTGAGGTTAATATCTCTTTCCTTCTGAACTGCCAACTTCCAGCAGTTTTTTTATACCCTTAATTTTGCTATGCTACTGCTTGCAAATTCATACTGTAAGCATTTTTCTTTCTTTTTTTTTTTGTTTATATTCTGCATTATACGGCAAGGATATCGTGCTTTTTATTCATTATATTTATCATAACTATGGTGGTATGCTTGTCCTCATGAGTGTGATGTTTGATTACTCTTACAAGTATCTGCTGTCAGTTCTGCATTTCTCACAGTAAGTATTCTGAACATATCTGTCTGTTCTTTGAAGTTCATTCTTCATATATTATTTCAATTTTCACTAAAACCTTACCAGAAATCAAGACAGTTATTTTTATGCAAAATGTTGAATGTTTAAGCTGCTGTATAAGATATTAAATGCATGCTTAAGGCGTTAAATGAGTGTTCTTATACTATGTAAGGATGCAAAGCTTTATGAGTAGTTGATAATGTTGTACACCAAGGAAGTGAAATGTTTCTACAATCTAAATTATCTGCAGAAAAATAGGAAGTGATACACTGGAAAATCCCATCCCTATTTTGTAGTAAGGAGACTGTAAGATAGTCAAGATTCCATTTTGCTACGATCTGACAAATACTTAAGTATATGTTGAAGTCAAAGATAATTTAAAATACATGCATTTGTTTAAATACTTAAACATGCTGCCCAACTTCACAGATTATAGCAGAAGCAAAAATTGAACAAGATCTGTTTCATTGTACACATGCTCAGACTGTCTCTTTCTATTAAGAAGACCCTTCTAGAGAGTAGTCCTGTAAAGCTTACGGAAAACATCCTAAGGCGTAAAACGTTGTTCATCAAAACAGAATCCTTTCTGAGTATGTGTGTGAAAAAAAGAGTATACTTTAAAAATATAAGAATTACTGTCTCTATACTCCACAGGAAACATATAGAAAACTGCACGTGTCTCTCACAAGCTTAACCTTCAAAATTCCTCTCAATAGAATTCACTTCTGATATTAGTTGTGTTGCAAATTTAAGTGCTCAAAAAAGCCCCATGGAAGATCAGGATTATGCATGTTAGTGTAAACCTCTTCCTGTGCATGAACATTATAATATATTTATTAATTTTGCAGGCAACGTTGAGCTCTTTTAAAAACTTGTCTGCAACATCAAGAATTGGGGGTTTTACATAGTAAAATTTCCTTGGTTAATTTAGACAAAAAAACACAACACTTGAAAACAAGGCTTTCTTAATGTTATAATAAAGGTATCATCAAAAAGGATAAGGTTCACTAAACACACCTTTAGCACTTGAATTACTACAATAACAAATTTACATTCTGCTCACCTGTGCCGACTGGGATTAAGGAGAGAATACTTGGCCTGTGACTTTCACAGACACGTACCGAGAGCAGAGACATGGTGGGACTGAGAAACATTAGGTACCATTTCAGGTTCTAACAAGCACTACATTCTGGTGTTTCTGGGCTCATCCCTGCTTTTCTTAAAAACTTTAACCCTTCTGCTCCTTTCTTCTCAGATCTTCCATCTGGCCTCTTCCTTCCTCAGTTTCAGGTTTAGCCATTCCAAGACTTAGTTTATTAGGTTTCTTTTGTTTCAGTTTCATCTCTTTTTTTTTTTCTTTTCCATTCTATTTGTCTGAGAAAAAAAAATAATTTATGATATCTGAAAACAGGGTCTGCATGATCAGTACAGGCACTTTGTATGGACCACAGGAACCCAGCTATAGATTACAGGACTCTCTTCACTCAGACCGAAGCATGACTGGTGGGATTGGAATCTTTGAAGATTTCAGATTTTAAAGCAAACAAGTCTTCAGAGGGCATGTGTGAACTGCAATAAAAAAAAAAAGTCTTTAAATTTGACATATTTGTGTGGGTTTTTGTTACATAGACAAAAGAGTCACATTTCTTACACGGGCCCTCTCTTTGCTACATTGCAAGTCCTTTCACTAAAGCAGAAAAAGGATCAGAATTTTCAAAGAAAAGGTCATCATTTTTTTTACAATGCTGGAACAAACTATTTTCCTGTATTCTAATCCCTAAAAATCCCTGGATAGCTTTATTCCTTCTTTTTCTTTTAACAAGCCAACAGGCTGGGAAATTTCAGTCCAGATGGCTGAAGTTTGGCAAAGTTATAAACAAACGAAATCAGGGTCTTAAAAATGGAAGTGATGGGCAACGTTACTAATTAGGCATTCTATATTTACTTTGCCCAGATGCCTCCTCTTTTCCATCTCCAAATAAAAATAACCAAGAAATTAGAAATTTGATTTTGGTAAAAGATTATGGGTTTGGGGCTTTGTTTGGGGGGAGAAATTAATGAAAACCTGTGCGTTAATATCTAAACATACTTTTAGGTAACTATCTTCCCTGAAAACTTGCAATTACAAAAATGTAATTGTTTGAATTACTCTAACTATGCTAATTCTCAATTCAAACATCTAATGTTCTCTCTGTAGATGTGAATTTTTGACCGCTATTTGTGTTCTAAAGACTGAGCTTTTCCATTTGCTTTTACAACTCAACTGTCCAGCTTTATAGGTTTACCACTTGTGGACAAAGTCAATATTAAGATACAGGAAAAAGTAATGTAAAATTAGAGTGAAAATGTTGGTGACACACTGAACTTTCAGTTCCTGGTTTCAGATGACTAGTTCAATCATCTTCTTATATTTCTTCTTTACATTTAGCACTTGAACCTAATTGCATCCATTCTCTAAGCAGTCCATCAAGCACCCACTGTTCATTGACAGACAAGCGAATCTTTTCCTCAGGCCTGAGTGCCTTGCTGTTGGTTGGCTCCATGCTAAAGGCACTTTCGATATTATGGTCTTTATTTGAACTTTTCAGATCTGTGTTTGCTGGAGAAGATTTACACTCTGCATCTCAGATGTGGTAATATGGAAAAGCTGGAAAAAAACCAGCCATGGAGCCACAGCACCATCAAGTGACAATTGCCTCTGTCACTGTAAACTCCACTTCATGAGTACACATAACATAGTCTTACCTTTGTCTCTCACCCACTCTCTACCACAGGTATTTAAAAGTTAATAATACCTGGTTAAATAATTAAATCGAACCTCTTTTTTTCATTATTTCATTATTTACATTCAGCTCAGGGTATATACCAGAAGGCTGCTATCAGGTGACTGGGCTTCCTTTCCAGTCGCTTTTGCTACACAAGGTAATGTTGGGCAAACCAATTAGTATTTCTGTGGTTTAGTTCTCCTGAATGGAATGTGGAAATTTGGGAGAACTACCCTTGCTTTAAGTACAGATATACAAATTAAACACATTATATCAAGGCATTATATAAGTCTAACTCCTTTATCAAATTTTTTATTTCTCTTCTGTTTCTTTAAGGAATTTGTGGGTGATGAAACTGACAACATCACCTGTGTGATCATGCAGAGACAAACATGGATATTTACAGGAGCTTTCTGAAGCCCATACTAGCATTTCCAGTGGTTTCCATGTCCCATCGGCTCTACCAGGCAGAGAAGAGCCCATACCCCAGGAAATTGTCACAGGAATCACAAGGTGGACATCAATCCCCAAAGAAGACTTGAGGACAGCAAAGGGCTCAGGCTTGATTTGTGTGCTGAGTGGAAGGCAAAGGTGGTTTTCTTCTTGTGCTTCTCTGGAGTTTTCTAGCACCTGCTTTAATTCCACATGAAAAAAGACCCTTGAGCTATGCTGTCTCAGGCCAGCCAAAGAGGCCTTTGAGACTATGCCTTTTTTCAGGTGCAGAGTCTTTCTGTTCAGAGCAAAGGACAGGAAAATGGGGGGAAATTAGCTTTATGTCACACTGAGATTCTTATAGGTGGAATGTAAAGCTAAATTGACGCTACCTTTTCAAATAGCATAGCTCCTTCATAAATAGTCTTCTGAATCAAGATAGATGACAGGATGTAACATATATAGCCCTAAATGATTATAGTGCAATATAACCTAAAAGAATATTTCCTTGTCCATTAATAAATCACATATAAGTATACAAAGAGATATATAAAATATGTATACATGATGTATATATATTTATATTATAACAATGTATGAGGGGATTTTTCACTTTCATTAGTCTTGTATTTTTTGTTCTCAAACATGACTACTTAATAGTGGAACAGTCATAGAATCATAAAATCATAGAATGATTTGGCTTGGAAGGGACCTTAAAGATCATCTTTTTCCAACGCCCCCTGCCATGGGCAGGGATACAATCCACTACACCAGGTTGCTCAAAGCCCCTTCCAGCCTGGCCTTGAACACTTCCAGGGATGGAGCACTGACAGCTTCTATGGGTAGCCTTTTCCAGTGTCTCACCACCCTCACAGTAAAGAATTTCTTTCTAATATCTAATCTAAATCTACCCCCTTTCAGGTTAAAACTGTTACCCCTCATCCTATCGCTACACTCCCTGATAAAGAGTCCCTCTCCACCTTTTCTGTAGGTCCCCTTTAGGTACTGAAAGGCTGCTATAAGGTCTCCCCAAATTCTTCTCTTCTCCAGACTGAACAACCCCAACTCTCTCAGCCTGTCCTCATAGGATAGATGCTCCACCCCTCTGACCATTTTTGTGGCCCTCTTCTGGACCTTCTCCAACAGGTCCATATCTTTCTTGTGCTGATGGCTCCAGAGTATCTGGATGCAGTCCTCCAGGTGGGGTCTCACAAGAGCAGAGTAGAGGGGCAGAATCACTTCCCCCAACTTGCAGAGCACACTTGATGCAGCCCAGGATGCGGTTGGCCTTCTGGGCTGCAAGCACACATTTAAGGCTCATGTTGAGCTTCTCATCAACCAACACCCCCAAGTCCTTCTCTTCAGGGCTGTTCTCAAGCCATTCTCTGCCCAGCTTGTCTTTGTACTTGAGATTGCCCTGATCTACATACAGGACCTTGCACTTGGCCTGGTTGAACTTCATGAGGTTCACAGAGGCCCACCTCCCAGGCCCGTCCAGGTCCCTCTGAATGGCATCCCTTCCCTCCAGCATGTTGATAGCACCACACAGCTTGGTGTCATATGCAAACTTGCTGAGGGTGCACTCAATCCCACTGTCCATGTCACCAACAAAGATGTTAAATAGCACTGGTCCCAGTACCGACCCCTGAGGAACACCCCTCATCACTGCTCGCCACTTGGACATTGAGCCATTCAGTGCAACTCTTTGAGTGCAGCCATCCATCCAACTCCTTATTCACCGAGTGGTCCATCCATCAAATCCATGTCTCCCCAATTTAGAGACAAGGAAGTCATGTGAGACAGTGTCAAATGCTTTACACAAAACCAGGTAGATGGCATCAGTTGCTTTTCCCTTATCTACCAATGCTATAATACCGTTGTAGAAGGCCACCAAATTTGTCAGGCACGATTTGCCCTCAGTGAAGCCATTTTGGCTGTCACCTGTCACCTCCTTANGTGTGGTTAGAGCAGTTGCCAATGAAGACTTAGGCAAAAAAGTCATGGAGTACCTCAGCCTTCTCCATATCCCAGGTGACCAGGTCTCCTGTTTCCTTTCATAGAGGGCCCACACTTTCCCTCGTCTTCCTTTTATAACTGACATTCCTTTAGAAGCTCTTCTTGTTGCCCTTGATGTCCCTGGCCAAATTTAATTCTACCAGGGCTTTAGCTTTCCTAACCTGATCCCTAGCTGCTCGGATAGTTTCTCTGTATTCCACCCAGGCTACCTGTCCTTGCTTCCACCCTCTGTAGGCTTCATTTTTGAGTTTGAGTTTGTCCAGGAGCTCCTTGTTTATCCATACAAGCCTCCTGGTGTTTTTGCTTGACTTCCTCTTTGTTGGGATGCATTGATCCTGAGCTTGGGGGAGTTGATTCTTGAATATTAGCCAGTTTTCTTGGGTCTCTTTTCCCTCCAGGGCTTTATCCCATGGTACTCTACCAAGCAGATCCCTGAAGAGGCCAAAATGTACTCCCCTGAAGTCCAGGGTAGTGAGCTTGTTGTGCTCCCTCCTTGCTGCCCTAAGGATCTTAAACCTCTCCATTTCATGGTTACTGCAGCCAAGGCTGCCTTTGAGTGTCACATTCCCCACCAGCCCCTCCTTGTTGGTGAGAACAATGTCCAGCATGGCACCTCTCCTCATTGACTGTTCGGTCACTGGGAGAAGGAAGTTATCATCAACGCCTTTCAGGAACCTCCTGGATTGTTTATGCCCTTCTGTGTTGTCCCTCCAACAGATATCAGGATGGTTGAAGTCCCCCATGACAACTAGAGCTTGTAAACGTGAGGCTGCTCCTATCTGTTTATAGAAGGCCTCATCTGCTCAGTCTTCTCAGTCAGGTGGCCTGTAGCAGACTGCCACTGTAACAACACCTGTCCCTGCCCTCCCTTTAATCCTGACCCAGAAGCTCTCAGTTGGCTCCTCGTCCATCCCCAGGCAGAGCTCCATGCATCCCAGCTGGTTATTGACATACAGGGCGACACCCCCTCCTCATTTCCCCTGCCTGTCTTTCCTAAACAGCCTGTATACATCCATTCCAACACTCCAGTCATAGGAACCATCCCCCCACATCTCTGTTATGTCAGTAAGATCACAGCCCTGCAGGCATGTGCACGTCTAACTCCTCTTGTTTATTGCCGGTGCTAGNGCAGAGCTCCATGCATCCCAGCTGGTTATTGACATACAGGGCGACACCCCCTCCTCATTTCCCCTGCCTGTCTTTCCTAAACAGCCTGTATACATCCATTCCAACACTCCAGTCATAGGAACCATCCCCCCACATCTCTGTTATGTCAGTAAGATCACAGCCCTGCAGGCATGTGCACGTCTAACTCCTCTTGTTTATTGCCGGTGCTAGGTGTGTTTGCATAGAGGTATTTAATTTGGTCTCCCAATGAAGCTGATTTACTGCCTGGAGTGACTGGAATTCCTTTCTGCTGCACTCTGGGTGTTCTTCTGCTGACCTGTGATCCTTCTTCAAGCTCTGTGCATCTGTTGCTGGGGCATCAAACTTGTAGCAGTGGGATGGATTGAGGTTCCTCTCCCCCAGCAGCTTTAGTTTAAAGCCCTATTAACCAGCTTGGCAAGTCTATGACCTAAGATGCTCTTCCCCTTGTCTGACAGATGGACCCCATCAGCCCCGAGTAGACCTGGTTTCTCAAAGTGAGTCTCATGGTCTAAGTAGCTGAACCCCTGACTGTGGCACCATTCCTGTAACCATTTGTTGGTTTGCCAGATGTGGCTGTCCCTTTCAAGTCCCTTCCCTTTGACCGGGGAGACTGAGGAAAAAACTGCCTATGCTCCAGAGTCCCTGACTGCTGCTCCCAGGGCTCTGTGGTCCTTCTTGATACTCCTCAGACTGCTCCTGGCAGTATGACTGATGCCCACATGAAACAACAGCAGAAACAGTCAGCTGTGACATCCCTGATATGAGCCCCTGGTAAGCAGCACACCTCTCTAGACAGTGCATCAGGTGGGCAAATGGGTGCCTCCATACCTTTCAGAAGGGAGTCACCTACTCCTATCACCTGTCACCTTTCCTTAGTTGTGCTGGTTGTTACACGGGGAGCAGATTGGGCTGCCTTGCTAATCTCCAGCATATCTCCTGATGGGAGGGGTCTTTCTTATTCAGTCAGCGGAGCGGTGAAGCAATTCTGCAAGGGCACCTCAGGCTTTGGTGGAAGTATTTTTGTCCTGCTGGTCCTTGCTGTTGCAAGCTTCCATTCTTCTGCATTACTGCCTCCCTCGCTTCTGTGTGTGCCGATGGGAGAGTTTTTGGCTGTTTGGCTGTGGGCTGTGGGTCCACTGCAAACTGAATAAGTAAGGACATCATAAATATTTTACTCAAACACCAGAAGTAGATTCAGGAACTGGATATATGCTGCCATTTATGCTCATCCTTGATTCTGGAGAAGTCAAAGTGAGAGGGAGAGTAATTTGAGCTAATGGTTGTTACACTATCAGTAAGTAAATAATGTCAGACATTAACTTCCTTCCTGGGGCCAAAATCTGCAATTCTGTTAATGTCCCAGACAATCTGACTGAAGTCACTGGATATAATCAGAAACAAATGTAGCCTTTCTCTTGCTTGTAGGTCCCTTTTGCTAGGTAACTGGGGCTTGGAATCCCCTGGGGGAACATACACAGCTCCAGCCAGATGGATGTGGACTTTCAGATGACGCAAACCCCTCAGTGAGACTGTGAATGGAAACAGGTCTTTTTTAAATCACAGCATTCTACATAAGGTTTTGCAAACAGAGAAATATAACATGTTGCTAAAATACAAAGAAAAAAAAAAAAAACAACAACAAAACCAAAACCTCAGCTTCTCTATCCCTTCGGAAAAATATTGATGTGGTGGTGGTAAAAGTGACAATGTAAGATAGAAGTACCCAGATTCCCAAACCTCTTTGTGTAGATTTCTGAAATACATGATTTCCCACTATGTTCAATCTGCCTGTGCATCTGGTCCCAAAACATGATTTGTGATTTTAATATGGTTGGTGAGACATAAGCTAATATGTTTTTCTCTGCTGGAGCTAAAGCACTCAATGCAGGGGAAAAAAAAAAATAGAGAGGCAATCTCTAACAATTATGTGAAATGAGAGAGAATTTCCTGTGACAATAGCCCAGCGACATACAGTGTTTCTTAATCTTGCTGCCCACAGGTCACCCCAACATCTCTATGGTGTTTATATTTAACAGCTGAGTGGATGGGGGGGACATCATTGTTAGAACCATCCTCCTGCCTGAAACTTCATTCTGTTTTGATTTTGTTTACTTTTTTCAAAATGTACCTATTGAGCTTTTGCATTAAACTTTAGTCAGAGCAACAACAACATTAGAATAAAACCCACATAAAAAGAAGGTCTTTTTTTTTCTAAAAATGCCAAGGTTGTTCTGGGAGTCCGGTAGTCACTGACTTTTCTACAAGGTAGTCTCAGCTGTCTGTGTCACAGTATTCACAACACACTAATTTGACATGTCATATAGCCGCCAAAGGTTTGCAGTACTGAGCAGTTTCTCTAGCAGCTGTCACTGGTTTCTCCTCTGGCATTTGCATTATTCTGGTACTGTACATAGTAAGAAAGTTGTCATCAGCTTGCCTTCATTTCATTCCCTCAGTCTGAAGTCTTGTATAGGCTCTGTGTAACATGCCATTCTGTCTTAACAACATGCCCAGAACTTCCCACCTCGGACACCCCAAAAAACATCCTCTTAAGATGTCCTGGTTTAATTTTGAAGGGTTCAGCTGTTGCTTGTTGAGAATATCAGGAACATCATCAATCAAAATGGGAAAGTATCTCTCTGCAGTTTTAAGTGGTAACTTAAACGGTAGACCGTTAATTTTTTTGCACAATGGAGTTATTGTGGTTTTAAAATGTGAATCCAAAGTTTTGGGTTGATATGTTTTTTCATGTCTTTTCCTACCAGGGTGAAAGTGGGTTAAAAATTCTATTTAATCCTCGGGGAATAAGGTCCATAAGAGTATTTTTATTGTAGTGTGATTGATTGCCATTTTCTTCAGCTTTTACAAAGATGTCTCTAGAGATGTGATATTTGATAGGTACTTACTTTTATAAACCAGAGGTCTGAAAGGGCCCACAGGGAGCCAGGCACATATTTCTCAGTGAATTTTGGAGTGGCAGGGTGACAACCTCCTCTGCACACCACATTCCAGCTCTAGAGCTTATATAATGTTCCTTCTGCTGAATGTCAAGCTCCTCATAGGGCTAACTCCAAGAACAATGTAGGTACTGTGACACTGGGTTTTGCAACACCTTATTTTTGAAATGATAGCTCAGAAAATAGAATTAAGGGTGCTACATTCAAATTTAGGCCCAATGGCCTTACAGTAGACCTGCTGTGCTGAGGCAACAGAAGATGTCATGGAGCGCGAGGAAGCTTGAAGCTGCAGAACTCACCACTGCTCCATGCTCTGAGAAGAGGTGTGAGGTGCAGGGTGGTTATTCCTTCCATGTCTTGGAGACTCCTTTCTGAAAGCAGGCATGTGTGGCCTCTCCTGCACTGATGACTACCTTATAAGGTGGGAATATATAATACTGCTTTAAAATCTAACAATCTATAATAAACATATATAATTTTTACATATATATAATTCATTATTCTCACACTTTCAGTGACAACCTTTTCCCAACATGTTTAAGGAAACACTGGTATAAGGTTTTCTATTTGCGTATCTGTCTAAATTAGCTTCAATTGGTCTTTACTCAATTAAACAATGCAAAGTGAAGAGAAATAACTCATCAAAGATGTTTCAGCAGACAAATGAGATCCAAAATGTTTAGCTGCTTTTAAAAATTTTTCAAAATTACCATACTCATAATACCTTTATTTTTGACAATGTTCTTAAGTTAGGACAAAAATAAGGTGAGTCTCTTAAAGATGCCATAAATAGACTGTGTTACCAAATTTTACAGTGTTTTGGAAACCTGTCTTCTCAAAATTTATATTTCATTCAAAATCATGTAATGGATTAAATCAGTTTATCACAAACACCGTAGGAAGTACTTAGAGTTACCAATAGTAAATAGAAACATTTAAAATGCTACTGAGATCCACAGAGACGTTTAAAATATATAATACTCTCTCACAATGAGAAACTGAATTTGCAGAAATAAGTAGATTCTTTCAGCATTAATTTGCACCATTTAGATAAATATTCAATCAATTTTATACTAGCCACTCTACACTGTTCTTGACAGAACAACTGTGACAATTCTGCACATATTATTTACTCTGCCACAACACTGGATCTCAAATAAATATCCTAGTACATAAAGCAGAGGTTTAGGTTGTTAAGATGACTGCTTGTGCAATGCCTAATCAAGGGCTGACTCATGTACAGTTTTCAAGAAACATGTTCATGATCACACTCACAGTTTGCAGGTTCAGCCATCAATACGTATTATGCAACAAGCAAGCACCTGAGCATCCTTTAAGGTCAGCATCTGTTCTTCCAGACCTTTTTTTCTCCTGGTATTCTTTTGGAGAGTGAATACTGGTATAAATGCAGGCGCAACAACATTTCAGGTATTCAGGAAAATATTAAATGTTTGTGTCTGTCCCTCTAGAATTCTTTGGGAGAAAGGAATGGAAACAAACATAAGGCAATTAGAAAATCACCTTGTAACAATGAAAATAAAAGTCTGAAGAGGAGTGGATAAATTTGGAGTTCTGCTTGCATCATCATTCAGAGTTTTTTGCATTTGTTATAAATGTTTCACATACCTGATTAGTTGGTAGCAGAGGAGATCCCCATCCATGTTATTCAGTAAAGAGTCCCAACAGTGCTATAAATTGGAAGGCCCAGTAAGAGAAACAGATTAAAATACTGCTAATATGCTGCTGATTTCTCACAGCTAATGTTTCCTTTTAATTGAACACAAAAGTTTGGCAATAACTGCCTAGGAGATGCCTGTTTTCAATTGCCTACCAATTATTTTCTTCTTAAAGTGAATAGGTGTCAGGGATGTGCTGGAGTAATTCTTGACCTTTGAAGTCAAAAGGCATAGTTGATTACTGTAAAGTCTAATTATCCCTTACAGGGATATTCACAATTGCTAACTTTGCTTTGAAGAAATAAGGATCCTTGGTGCATACTTAATGAAGAGAGGAAGGTTGCTCCAGGTCTGAGTTAGACCAGGTGACTAACTTTTGTTTTTCTACATCCTTGCTAGTTTTAGCAACACATTTGACCAACTCCACTTTCTTGAAGACTGAGACCAAACACTCATCAGATATATATTTTAACATACATAATAGGGCAAAAGCCTTTATTAATATCTGACCTGCTGGCAATACTTTGTCTAATGCAGCCCAGGATACCATTGTCCTTCTCTGCAGCAAGGGCACATTTCTGGTTTACGTTCAACTTGGTGTCCACTAGGACCTCCATGTCCTTTCCTGCAAAGCTACTTTCCAGATGGGTGGCCCCCAGCCTGTTCTGGTGCCTGGCATTGTTCCTCCCCAGGTGCAGGATTTTGCACTTCTCCTTGTTGAACTTCTTGAAGTTCCTGTCAGGCCCTTTCTCCAACTGTTGAGGTCCCTTTGAATGGCAGCACGATGCTCTGGCATATCAGCTATCCTGCCAGTTTGGTGTCATCTACAAACTTGCTTACGGTACACTCTGCCCCATCACATGGATCATTAATGAAGATCTTAAGGAAAATTAGAACCGGTAGTTATTCCATTAGCACATCTGTTGCAATTTATCAGTGACTACCAGCAGTGGTACCATGAAAAAGTTACTGGATGTACTTTCACCTGAAAATATTTTGCCTTCTGGATTCTTACAATAATAGTCATCAACAGTACTCAAAATTTCCCTATAGTGAGGTACTCGAATGAACTCCAATAGTAAAAAGATAAAAACAGGAAAAAAACTCCTTTTTTATAAAAAAAAAAAAGTAGCGAAGATAATGATTGGCAGGCTTATTCAGTAACCTAAACCCTGTATCAAGGTAAGCCATTTATTTCAAGTGACGTGTGTAGATCCCTGAGGCTTTGAGGCCACAGCTCATTTGTGTTAGACACTGACATACACAGAGACAAATGAAAGATAAGGAAAATGTGAGAAAAGTGAAGAAATCATAGGAGTAAAGGCAAGATAGCTGTCAGGAAGCCATGCATGAACACAAGCAGCTTATAGAGCCTACATTCAAGTATAATGTCCCTAAGGAATACGACCTTATTAAATACAGTCCATTACATCTTTAGAGTCAGTATAGCTTCAAAGCTATTTGCATGTAAATGATTGCATTTTCTGTCACCCATTGTTATCTGATGATTATAAGCATAGCGTTTTTTTTGTTGTTTGTGTGATTTATGCTCCAGTTATGCTTAAAAGCTACAGAGAAGAGCTACTGATGTCATCAGAGCTTGGAGTTCCCCAAAAGGTGAATCTAAACAGATTCAAAGACCCCACACTTAGGGATTTTTCTTTCTAATTCCCTGGTATAAAAATGTGTTGCCTTTAAGTATCGCTACACTTGGTTGTTTGCTAGAAGACTGTAATATTTTCCACAGTTATCAAACACATTGAGACTGACTGGGTTGACTGTTCATTTAATATAACCTAATGATACGACACTGTGATGAGAAAAATAATACTATGATGAAGAGGGCTATATTGTTAACTACCTAGAGATACAGAAGCTTTTCCAGACTTAGTACCACAAAGGGATACCAATACATAAAAAAAACAAACAATATTCAGCATTGATAAACAAAAAACCTCAAACTGGGACAACATCTAAGTTTGGAATAAGATGTCAGCTGATGAGGAACATGGCAAATACTGTGCTATATTCTTTAAAATTATTCGCATATGGAGAAGAGAAACAAAAGACAGCAAAATAGAGGCAGATAATATCTCATCAGAGAAACATGGAGAAGTAGAAAAAGCTACACTCCTTCCATGCTTATAATCTCAGAAGAATTATGTGACCTAGTTCATTCTGTATTGCAAATAAGAGATCATAATCAGGCTACACCTGGGCCCAACTTGATTATGAGAGTTGTGCAACTGTTCACAAGGCTGAAGACATGGCAGTCTACATTGCGGCATCAGTAACTTAGGTACTTGGGAGATTAAAGTCTTCTTAACTCAAGTATTAAACCTGAGCTCTATGGTTTTTGTTCCTGTGCAATACTTAAATTTCAATTGTTTGAAGTGGCATAATCATCTGAGAAGTGGATGATTTTATCTTCTGTGCTCATATAGACGGAACCTCTTTCTCTCATTTCTAGCTCTACCATCTTGTCTAGTCTGATATGAAGTTATTTAAGACTAGATTATATACTTTCTTGACAATGTCCACTTGTTGAGGATGCTGTTCATACCTATAGCTCTTCCCACCAAGATGATTTAAGAAGATTAATCGGGATTTTCTTATTAAATTTACCACAGTGGACTATAAACAATAAGCATAATTTTCTTCAGTGAAATCTGGGGTGAATTATCTTTCTGCACAGGACATGAACTTAACATAGGTTAGGTTGCAGTCTAAGCTGTTATTCTGATTTGACCTAAGCAATTAAACCAGAATTTGGAATTCTGTAAACCAGTTTCCTCCAAAAGAAAAACTGCTGAAGAATGGCTGAACTCTCAGTTCCCTGGACAAAGGAAAAAATTATATTGCTTGTGGTGTCAAACTCCTTTCAGCCAACATTTAACCTAAAAGATTTCACTGCCGTGCCACCAGGGTTTTTATGATTGAATCTGGAGGTTCCCATCTGGCTTGCTGGTGTTCTTCTCTTCTGCCTTGCCTCCACCCTCCCCAGAGTTACGCCTCATAGTCTCTGTTGGATTTAGCTGCAGTGACTGCAAAGCTTTTAGGCTCTAGCTATTTGCTCTACTCCTTCATCAGGCAGTATGTCTTGCCCTCAGCTAGTGCAGCTAAAGCTTGAAAATAATAATGTAAATGCAAATTGATGGCTGGTTTAAGTTAATATGCCAAGTTATGAACAAGTACAGTTTCTGCAATAACAACCCCCAGAAGAAGTAGAAAGGAAAAGCTCAAAGTAATAAGCTCTTCAGCCAGCCTGGCTCTGTGATTACATGATTACATATGAATACGTGATTAGTACCCTCAAACACCACTTCTACAAAAACAAGATAAGAAGCTGCCTTTGCTCATGCAAATAACATTGTGCAGCAGCCTCAGAAGTGTGTCCTTGTTTTATAAGGATGTATACTTAAACTCAAGTTAGAGGCAATTATTGTTTCAGCTATAGCTAGTCCTATGAAGAAATTTAATGAAATTTAAAAGCAGGGGGTAAATATGTTAGCCAGTATCAGTTGCGTATAACTCAACCCACAGCGTTATTATTCTTTAAACATTAACATCTAGTGAGCAGTAATTTAGGAGGAAAACATTTTGTGAAGACCAGTATAATATCATTTCACCCTTCGGTAAACAATATAGCACAGCCATGAAGATTATTTACATACTGACAGCTGGTCTGGTAATGATCTCCTCTCCCCGCCTATCCTCTAGGCTGTGCCCACACAGCCCAAGGCTCCTAGCATAGATCCTAGCATTTAGCAATGTCAGTAGTTTTGTATGGTCAGAGATGGCTTGCACAGTCTCCATAAAGGTTGCATGGACAAAGTTTTATTTGCATCATGATGCTGGCTTCTTGCAGCACAATGGTGTTGCAATCCCATCTCCCGTGCAGCATAAGTTTAGCCATATGCTGCTTCTCTCCTAGTGTAATACTCTGCTTCAGATGGTTTTATCCTCATCTGCCTTACGTAAGAGTGTATCTGGTATTAAAATAGCTTTTGTAGCATTGGAATTTTTTCACATCTACTCATTCTATGCAATATATTGTTACTCCCCTTTTCAACTCAGATAGTTATGACAGAACAGTATTGCATTTCATTTTATTCAGCGGACTGTGGCATTGCATAACTGTTACCTTTTTTGTGGACCAATGCTTATAGTTGTCAGGAAATTATGACTTATAGTGATTCACAAAAATGCTATTGCTTTATCTCCTGATGATGTAGAATAGCATACAATAACAGCCTTTTTTGATTCATTCAGTTCTCTTCCACTGTTTGCAATTGGGAAAACAGCAAAATAGAATACAAATGTATCAATTCTTACTACCCTTTTTTTCTGTCTGTGAAATCAGCTAATGTCATTGATGCAAGCTGTTTGCTTCTCTAGATACGCTTTTATTTGAGCATATTATTTAAATTATGATTTTTCTCTAGGTGTAAGGACACCCATAGAAACACCTCCATTCCAAAGTACCCCGCACTCTTTCCATCAAATCTGACATTATAAATGTTTGAACATAAAAATCAATTGCATGATATGTCTAGTGCTTTTCTTAGCCCACAGAGCTACTATAATTCATAGTTATAAGTCAAGCCATGTAAAACTCTTTAAAATGACTAAAGATATAACCCCCTATAAAACTGCCATAATCCCTCCCTGCAGGTTATTTCAGCGTAAATTTTCTGTAACATATGGATGCTCATCTGATCTTCCTGCATCTGAATATTTTTGAAATGAGGATGACTGTCCACATAAAGGCTGAGCTTCAGCCGTTCCATTGACTTTTTATTTAAATATATTTTCAATATAAGTCAGGCAGCTTTATCTAACCCTCTATAAAAATTCTTGTGTATATTCCACAGCAATTAAATCACAGGGAACTAATTACTTGTAAAAACATTCAGTAAATTACTTAACACATTACTTAAAGTTGCTCAGAAAACAAAGTATGTGATAAACAAAATTTAAAAGGTCAAAACTGAAATGAAACACTTCATACACTTCATACACTTCATACAAAAGTGTTGCATAACAAAAGTATGCATAAAACACTTTATTTCACTCTTTCTTTGCCTTCATTGTCACATTTGTGTACAGAGCTCCAGAATTTCAACTTTCTGCTCCCAACTTGTTTTTCTAGATCTGTGCGGGCATTTTGTTCATTAACAACTCCACTGATCAACAGTTTCAATTTTGGAAAAAGCTTCAAACGGGGCAGCCTTCACGGACAATATGTTTTCCTTCTACTACTCTGTAGTACATCTGTAGATCTACAGTAGACCTATAGTTGTCAACACAGTGTTTGAATATAGCAAATACGTATATTTTGTGGGTGTCTTTGGGGGCGAGAGTGAAGGATTACAGCTCCTTTCCCAGGTGCCATCACTTAAAAGTCTTTCTTTCTCTTTCTCCTTCAAAGCACATGTCACAAGGGGCAAAAAAAGATTAAAGTCTCTGATGCTCTTCCTTACACATGTAAAAAAGATGCCGCCTATCTTCAGATAATCTTTTTTCTTTTGTTTCCTTAATTATTATCTTCCTGAGGGAAGCCAAAGTAATTTTCTATAAAATAAATAGAGTACAACATTAGACTTTCTGGTTTTTTCCTTCCTTTTTTTTCCTCTTTAAGAGACTGTTTAATCAGATCTGTGGAAGTGATGGGGGAGTATGCTAGTCTCTAACCTTGCAATTCAAGTTTTTTGAGCCTATCCACAGCTATTCTCTGTATTCCTCAGCGCCCTTTACAATAAGACTATTATGGCAAAGAGCTTGACTGCATTGTGGCTATTCCTAATGTTTAGTCATAAGCTTTTGGTTTTAGATTAATTTTTAAGGTCAGTCTGGGAACGCTTATATGTATGATTACATTTCCATACAATCTGCCACCATGCAACTCAGCACGCCTGCAGGCAGGTCCAGAGGGACCTGCAGGGATGGGCTGACAGGAACACCATGTAAGTCAGCAAGTGCGAATGCCAAGCAGTGCTCCAGGGAGGGAAGAACCTCTCCGATGAGACAGGCTGAGGCTGCAGCAGCCGGGGAGCAGTTCTGTGGGAAAGGCCTTGGGGTACTACTGGGCAGCGAGGTGAACGTGAGCCCACGGTGTGCCCTGGCAGCCAGCAGCCTCCTGGGCTGCATGACAGGGACACAGCCCATAGACTGAGGGGAGAGATTGTCCCCCTCTATGTGGCACTCATCAGACCTCATCTAGATACTGCATCCAATTTTGTGGCCTCAGCACAGCAAAGACATGGTCAAACATGGAAGGAGCTTGGAGAGGCCCTCCATGGTGGTAGGGCTGGAGCATGTGCCCTATGAGGAGAGGCTGGGGAAGCTGGACTAGTTCAACCTGGAGAAGGGACAGATTTGAAGTTATATCTAACAGACCTCCACAGCCTATGAGGGGTCATCGAGTTTGCCCCAAGACGCTGTGTCATCTCTGTCTCTGGAGGAATTCAAGCCACAAGCAGCCTGGTCTGATCCCAGAACTGACCCTGATTTGAGCAGGGGGTCAGACTAGTGACATCCCAAGGTCCCTTCCTGTCTCAATTAACCTGTTATTCTGTGCTTCCACTTCTGATATAAATTACGCATCACAGATAACCATGCAAAAAACTTCATCTTTAAGCTTTAACATCTTAAGAATCTTCAGCAGTGGCAGAACATCACAGTACTGGAAATGTTATTCTAGGCAGTAATTGCAGCTGGAAGTGGTGAGACCAGGAACTGCATGTCTGAAGAAGCAGAAATGCTGTACAGTAAATAGTGAGTTTCTGGGAAACTGGGAAATCCAATCAGTGTTGTGTTTCAACTACAATAACTGGATGCCAGGAGTGCATGAGGTCTGGTCTGCTTATTTGCAGTGTGTGGCTAGAGCACATCAGGTAATCTCCCTTCCGTGAGAATATTGATACATATTTCATAGTAGCAAAAAAAAAAATAAAATGATGCGTTAATGAGTATCACAGCTTACCATAGCTTCAGACTGAACATGCCTTCGGAATAAACCAGGTTGCCTGACTCTGGCTGGATGATGGTGATGACACCACTTCTGGGAAGCAAATCCTTGTTTCTTGTTTTGATGTCTTTGGATGGTTATTTTTGAAAGTGTAGGGAAAGAGGGAAGCAACTATGGAACTGGAGAGTTTTATCTTGCAGTGAATATGCTACAAAATCCTGGTAAATGAGACATTTTTGCCCAAAACCTGAGAATTGATATTCACTTAATTTCTGCATAGCTGTTTTTGGTTTTGTTTTTGTTTTTTTTTGCTTCATGCATGATATTTTTCTTATGCAAAAATCTGACTTCTATTTAGTTATGCTGAGAGGAGTGTGTAGAGCTGAGAGTGGATGGTATTGCTAAAGAGTCAACTTGCTTGAAATCATGCCATACTAATGCAAAATGATGAGGAAAAAAATAATTTGTATGCCATGTAGACTTTTCAAGACAACACTGGTGAAGTTTGGATAAGTATCCCTAGTAGAAACCATTGAAAAGTTTACTTTGCATTGATGCAAAATTGATATTTTTCTTACTTTTCCTTTCCTAATTCTATGGTGTTGTACATTATGCCTTTTTCTTTTCATCATCTTTTTTCCAAAAGATAGCTCCTAAGTCCTCCATTTTGGTTCATTTCAGATGCCATAAATCAATGCACAACAGACAAGAATTCACTGCATGCATAATATATCTGCCTGAGTGTACAAGTCTTTATATGTTTTCACTTCAATGATTAATATATATTTGATCTGAAGCACATTAACTAGTGTAAAAGTAATCTCAAGTGTCATTACTGCATGTATTTTTAATTGCCTTTTCTTCAGTGGATTTCTGAAGTACTTTAAAAAGGAGGTCAGTATCATTCTCTTTATTTTACATATGAGAAAAAAAGAGGTGTCTACAAGGAAAAAAAAATGCCATAAACTTGGAATTAAATAATGAAAAAAAAGCCCTCATGCCCAATATTGAAATTCAGTTTGACCACTTTCTAGCACTGTCTATCCTGTAGGTTTCTAAATTGGCTGAATATCTCCCTGATTGGTCTGCAATGTCCCAAGACAGTTGGTCCTGTGCTGAAGTACCTTTTGCAGCCATACAAAGACTGTTTTTTTACCCAGCACTCCACTGCCACCCAAGAAGCTTCTGATTTAATTCTGTGGAAGAAAGCTGACTAGCTCGAATCCCTGGCACTGGAGATTGTTGTTCTGGGCTGACAGCATCCCAGGAGGGCACCACAGCTGCCAGACACACAAATGCAGTGCATCAAATCATGTCCCAGCTCAATTCTTCAAACCCAGACATTTGGGCCATCATCAATTCAGAAGTTACCAAGGAGGAGGGGCTTTCCCTGTCTGTGGTATATTAAGGATGTCAATAGTAGGTCCATCTGTTATCTAAGATGGAGACAGTCTTGTAAATTCCATTTCACTGTTTTCCAATTGTACAAATCAGGTATGAATAATAGTTCGCTAAGGCACTCAGAAAAAATCAAAGAAACAACAAATAAACTCCAACGAAGCTATTCCAGTGTTCCACCATTAGGAATCAATTAAAAGGATTATTTCATTTGGTAGTACTCTGAACACTACTAAAAGTAGTGATGGGGAAGTTGAAACCCTCTGGCGAATGGAGCATCCCTCCACTCACTTTCAAATAAAGGCTTTGTGCTGGCAATGTGGAGTGCGCTGTAGGAGGCAAGCACACCTGAGGAGCTGAGGTAATATTCAGCGCATGGCTATATACTTTTTCTTCCTAAAGACATTCTGAGTTTCTGCCACATTTACCATTATCCATTACCACGGTCTTTCATTTCTTCCTTTACAAGTGGTTGTGAGGCCACTTTCAGGGATCATTACCAAATCCCTGAAAGCTTAAAAAGTAATCATAGTTTTAGTGATTTGGTTTACAGGGTGTCCTAACAGCATGTTTAGGCAGGGACTTGGGATTGTTGAATGGCTATGGGAGGGATAAGAGGCAGAAGGATGAGAGGAGCTTAACTAACTGGTTTTACATCCTTCCAAAGAAAGTGTGGTGAAATGATGTCAGACAGTTACCCATGGGAGCACAGAGCAATATATGATAAATGTTCTTGTCAGGAGTCACACATGTCTTGTAAAATATACCAAACACATTAATATTTGCTAGAAGCAGCACCACCTTAAGCAGATTTGCTAGCCTTGTTAGTAACATTTAGCACTGCATTTATAGATTTCCCCTGTAAAAAAAAAAAAAAAAAAAAAAAAGATTTCACAAAAGTTAAATCAGTAATTTCACTATTGCTTATGAATTCAGAAGTGTGGCAAGACATAGAGTTTCTGCTCTGTCACTGCTGCCTTTTGTGTTTTCTTAATATGGCCTCATTATTTCCTTGCATTCTCTTTTCTTCATACCTGTGTGTTTCTCAAGCATTTATCTTCAGTTTATTTTTTGATGTTCATCTAGTCAGTATAATGCCTGACCTTTTTTATCTACATGCACAGCCTCTAACCCTTGGTCTTGCAGATTCCCTCAGCACAGACAAAAACCAATCAGTTCTTATCATCATGCTCCCCTTCCTGCTGGAAAGGAATGGATGAAGATAGATAAATAAATAAATGAATTTTAGTTGTGCTTTCATCTTCATCAAGAACACACTTACCTGGTCCATCATCAGTGATAAGCAAGCCATACCACTTGTGTGTTGAAAGATTTTTATTTGTATTGGAGATCTCCTTGTAAGAAGCAAAACACACGTATTCCTCAGGAGAAGTCATCATTATATAACTGACAAAGTTGTCACACTCTTCAGAATAAGACTGTATTTCCTTCTTTACTGAGTTCCACCAAAAAAGTATTGTTTTGATTGCATTTTAGAGCTGGTAGTGTAGCAGAAATTATCACTGGTGAACATGGAGGATAATGTCAGAAACTTATCCTTGCAGTCATTTATCAAAATTTGATAACTAAGGGATGAAAAAAAAAAGGTAAAAAAAATGAAAAAACCCCAGCTAATACTATCTGAAGAGTTTTTCATTATCACAGATGCAAAATAGGTTCTCAGTATCTGTTTTAGTTCTGCCTTGCAATAGATCATTCTATATGATACATAAAAATATATAAAAATAGATGATATATAGAAATACCATGCACTACCACTCTGCATAGTAATTCAGAGTGATAAAAGTGACAGAAACTGAAAAGGTCTTTAGGAAGAAAAAGTATATAGCCATATCCATGCCCTTAACACACCATTTGTGCATGGCAGAATTGACTTTGAAACTCACATCTGTAAATCTTTATTACCTTATTCAAAGTAAAATCCACGGTAGAGGGCATAGAAATGTGGGGTCTTTTTGTATAGTGATCATCACAGAAATTGATTTTTCATGACAAGGTATTTCATACTTTTTACCTAAGTTGTCTGGATCATCTCTGTTGAGTGACTTTGATTTGATGGCAAGTGACTATGATGTTTCTTTAAGTGTTGATTCTTCCAAGGAAAGTTGGACTAAGTAGTCAAAAAATGAATAAAGATGAGGTGGAAATATGCATGAAAAAAAGTAATTATAACAAGCTCATATTTTAGTATTTTAGTCTACCCTATGGAAATACATTTTTTGAATGAAATGTGACTACCTTCGTTTACAGCTATAGCTTCAGACATAGTTTGATGCTATAAGGCAGAGAAGTGTTGCCATATGGATCAATGTAAAATTTAGTAGTCTAGTCTGAAACCAAATATTCATTCATCAGATTGGAAACATCTTTTTCATGTAGTCATATTACCGATTAGTAAAACAAAAATTCATGCCTCTGATTTTCCTTGTGCTTACAGTAAAAATGAGTATTTATGCACATCCTGAAATAACATGGATATCCATTCTTCTTCCCACCAGAGAAAATCATTAATAACAAATATAAATCTCTTCTAGCACTTAAAACCACAGTGTTTGCAGCCTCATATAGCTTTTCAAATAGCAAAACTGTTTTAAGAAGAACTTTATATTTTTTTAAATTAACAGATTGGCCAATTTTATCAGGAACTGAAACCTGGGGAATACCTAAATATAAATTTCAGAAGCTAACTGCAGGCTGCTGTTTGAAATCTAGAATAGAATGCTTAATCATCAGAATGTTTCTTTGAGGTAGATGACAGATACGTTACTATTACCGTAGCCTGAAGAAGCTAAAAGCAGATGTGGTTAATAAATACAATGCTTTGAGGATGGGACTTCTAGCAACCATGTTAAATTACAAACAATATTTTTCACAATGTTGTTCTCCAACTGTAAATAGAATAATAAATTATTCAGTTGGAATATATTTTTTGGATCTTTAGCTTTCTGTGTACTATTTACTTTATATAAGCAGTCAATATGGAACATTTTTCTTAAAGGATTGAAAAAATACATGAACACGCTTTCATTTAAAAATCAAAATTTTTATAGAAGTATTAATAGCAAAAGCACAAACTCTGTTATGAATTTCAGATAAAATTCTTACCATTTGTTGTTTTTGCCTTAGCCTTGCACCACAGAGCCACAAAGAAAATCCTATATCCCTAAAAGATGTGTAAGCAAAATATTCTTTAAATATTATTATATAACATTATGACCATGAATTCATTTGATGGTTTTCTGCAGGATGACCTATTACACACTATATTCAACACATATAAGGGTATCTATTTTGAAGGGAAATGGAGGAATCTGTTACCAGAAACTCAGAAAATGCAACGATGTAATCATTACAACGTGCATTTCAAGTTGCCTCTTTCATTGTTAGCTTTCAGTGCCTTCTGCTAGCATAAATGAGAGAGTTCTCACTTCCAAGAAAAGGAAGTAAACCTTCCTCATCAGCTTCCATGCTGTTTCCCTCTAACTATGTCAATCAACATGTCCCATTTTTGCCTAATGATAAGTACTAATGATTTATCTAGTTAGCAGATCTCCGAGTTTCACCGTATATGTGTGGTACTATTTATAATAAGAGTCCACTTCCCAGCATGGAGATGCTTCTGACACTACCATAATTTTCTGTGTAATCTTGTGTTTTTCTTCCCATCTGATGTCACAGAAATACATATGATCATACTGAGAAAATGCAATACTTGGCATACCTGACTTTGCTCATTTTTTTTTCTAAGTGTGTGTATGTCACATTACTGCCAGACAGAAGGAATGAAGTGAAGTCCCGCTAACCACAGGATCCATAGGATACCACCGTTTTCACTCAAGGCACTCTCATGGGTCTCAAGGTGCTCTGCAGATGTGCTAGGCATGAGGTGACCTGTGGTCTGGGAGTTTTAAGCATAATCGTTGCACACAGTCAGACCTAGACACATGAGCGCTTTTAGAAGAGCTGACAGGAGATGCTCACCCCACCTATTCATGGCACCTGTTGGAGGTTGCTGACTTATTTTCTACTTGCTGAAAATCCCAGAGTCCTGCAGGTAGTAAAACAAGTCCTCTGAAGAAAACAAACTGCTGGGCACAGGACTGATTTTCCCAAAATTTACCCTCAGGAAGTCTTTTCAAGACAGAGAGAACCATGAATTTAGACACTCTTAGGGCATTTTGGTATCACAGTAGTGATCTGAGCTACTGCTGATTAAACCCAGCAGAGAATCAGAAACAGCGCAGGCCCCTCTGGTGTAGCACTGAGCCCAATATGACGAGCCCAGCTGACAGGACGGTGCAGCTCAGCTGCTGTCAGCATCTTTGCATGCTGTCACTCTGGGCTACACAGACCTATCAGTCTGAGCTGGTACTTGCCTGAACTTCCTCACTCTCTTGTTCATTTTTTTTTGTCACTTGATACAATGCTGCATCAAGAACATCCTACAGATATCTTGAAATCCAGAATTTACGGAATTCAGTAGTCAAGGGGATCAGGGCTTTAGCTCTCTGTTGGCGTTGCTACAGACAGCTGACTTCATGGACCCATAAAAGGGGATTGCATCTTATGCACCAGATACCTAAACATATCTGATCATCGTTTGAACAGCTTCAGCTACTTCAGATAGGAATAGCTAACCTCAAGCAGGTATATCTGGAAGTAACAAGAAATAAAGTGCACTGTCTTCTCAAGTATGGATCTTCTCAGGGCTTAACAGATCTTACCGATTTAAGTAGTGCTGAGGTTACACTGTTAGCCATTCAGGAGTAGAAAGCTTTTTAGAAATGTCTAGCAAAATTGATGCTGTACATAGATGCAGCAATGGCATCAGTCAAATTTTATAAAGTTTCTCAGCTAATTTGATTTTCAGCATATACTTTTAGCAAAGCTGAAGGCCAGATGAGTCCAAGTAGTATCTAGAGACAGCTTAATTACTTTCTGCCTGACCTGGTACACAGTAATTTTCACCCACGTTCCTACAGAATGACCATCCCATAAAACAACAGAGTCCATGAAACTGCCCTCTGCAATGTCTCAGGCAAGATCCACAGGTGATATTTACATCATGATGCAGAAGACAGAAGGACGGGTAATACTTTTTTTTTTCTTCACTTACAAGATGTGCAATTTAAAATGTTCTTGATTATGACAGGATGGTGGTACCAGGCCCAGGAAATCTACTCCAGATAGCAGGACTTTCTCAGTATTAAGGGACTGGAATCAGGTATATGACATCAACACTGCAGGCTTATTCTCAGATGCCACTGTGCCAGCTTTTTACTGTAACAGTCTATACGACTCTTGGAGAAGACAACTGATCACTACATGTACCTGGAATGGCAGAAGAAAATGCACCAACAAATGCCCAAGAAATTTCTAATATTTACCAGAGATTGCAGAAATACAACTTCTAGAAATAGTATACCATCCCACCTCTAGTCACTGACATATTGTTTTCCTAGACACCTCAAAATGCCTACCTTATATGTGCAGACTGTGTGCATTGTAGAAAGCACTAAATCTTGCATTTTCAGATCTGTCAGTGTTTCCGTAGCCACAAGGACTGACCGTAAGTTCTACTTTTGATTCATTTGCCCTATCCTTTTTCAATTTCTGTTATTTAATAATGCATATCTTAGAAAACAAAACTTGTCCTTCCTTTCATTCCTGTTTCACCAACTGCTTTTGCAGGCTGTTGATCCCTACTTTTGCTAATATCAGTATGATCAGCCTTTTTTTCTAGTAACGACACAGTATTTATGTAGTAGCCTAGTGAATCTGTTCACATTGTGTACCTGCCTTCTCCTCTTCAGCCATGAAATGATTGCTTTTTCTTCTAACAGGTCATCAGGTGTAAGATACATACAGAACAATTAGCTCTTTTGAGAGCATACTTCATTGCCCAGTCCCAAAAAAGCAGGCACCTCAACATGAGCTTGTGTGATTGCTTCTTCAGTAATAAAATATGCCCTTCAGTGGTCCTCTGTGGACCTCTCCTGGTGAGATCTCTAGGATGCTTTGTAAAAAGTTACATTTGAGATTCCTAGATTGAGATAACCTCTCAAGGTGGTTACCTTAAAATACATCAGGGCATGATGTAATGAAAAGGACCTGCTCATTTCCTTTCACTAAAAAGAGCTGAGGATGAACAATGCACCTTTAGATTTGGTCAAGATGAAACTAAACATATGATTGAAAATATGCACATCAAAATTAGTGTATTAGTTTTCACAGGTTCAGGGTGTCTACATCAGAGGGTTAGCATGATGATAACTTGATATCATTACTTCTGAAGCAATTCTGCATGAAAAAAAGTGAAATGCACTCATGTCTATTATTTTATTTTATCAAAATTATTTACTAAAGATATAAGCAAAAATATGTGATTATAAAAGTCTATGATTTTTTCCCCTTAACTGGTTCTTTAATCTTTTCTTCTCCAGTATACTATTGGAATACTAACTCCAGAGGCTTTTTTCTGTGCCACTCCTCTCTTATTATCAAAATTATTATCACTAAATATTTAAGAGGAATAAAATAGACACACAAATAGAATGAGATCATGTTTTTATCTACTAAACCATAGAGGGATCTCAGGGGTGCCTGAGAAGAAAAGAAAGCTACAGGAAACCGAAATGTCTTCAGTAGATCAATATACAATTGATGCCAGCACAGCAACTTGGAATTAATGGACAGAAGAGGTTTATAACTATGTCTTCAATTTGAAACACAGTAGATCCATTTTTGCACAATAATCAAACCCAAGAAATTCAGCCTTGAAACCAAAATATATTTAGCTGAACATTTTTCTAAATAAAAGTCACTCAAGTGAAGTTAATTATTTCCACACAGCCAAGGGGAACTGGATAATGGAGCCCTTGGGATAGGTGCCACTCCTGGAGGAAAAAATCCTACACATTTGTTAATGTAGTCTGAGCAGCTTTTTTCACGTGAGCTACTCTGAGCAGCTCTGCAAACTAATGAGGCACTCTTTGAAATGCATAGTTCAGAAGGCAGTTCAGAAGGTAAAAAGGAGACCTTATACACCTGAAATTTAAGATCGAGGTAATATTTAACCTCAGCAGATGCAAGTGGCCAATTGTTAGCAGATTCATTTATTCTGCTCCATTCTTTGTTATTTTCTCTGGAAAGTGCTAGAAGTGATGTCCAGTTAAGCCTGTTTGGGAGTCTGTTTGAAAATCCCAGATAAGAATAAGGGCTGGAGGGCCAGTATTGTGATTTACAGGAGCAGGGCTGACATTCTCATAAAGTTTACCCCAATCCATAAAAAATGAGATTTAGTAAAACCCAGCATTTTTTTTTACCTCTTCTTTGCATCCCTGCTTCCTGTGGCTCTGAAATGGACAAATTTCATATGTACCTTTTGGTCAGAGGCAAGACTGAGTCTGGTTTCCAGATCAAAGCCACCCTGTGAAGGTAGAACTGCCATGCAATTGTCTGCATCTGACAGTGGAGGCGCACCCACCAATCTGCTGTTCTTCCCAGGGCACTCTGTGCATGGAAGCACCACCTTTCCAGCTATAGGTGTGCTCAGTATGCTTCTCTCATTCAGTCATATAACCTCATAGCTGGCTCCTCAGGTAGCTGTCGCACAACTGCTGTAACTGCAGGATCAAGGAATTCCTTCCTGACTCCAGCTGGGATTTTTATGGCTCCTCAAACACAGTGCAAAGAGGTCGGTGAGCATCTGGTCCTTAATCTGTAACCACCAGTCAGCTGTTGATTCTCTTTGTACGAGTCCTCAAGCTTCATTTCTTCACATAAAATGGGACTAATCTTATTTCTTCATAAGAGTGACAGGAAGCCTACTCAAATCTTACACATGCCTTGTGAAATGTGATATACATGAAAGAATTTCAATCTTTTCAATCTGTGATCCTCCACGTCTCTCACTTGCTGAAGTATTATTTTAAAGAGGATAAGAAAATTGCAGAAACACCTGAAAACACCAAGATACGATCTTAGAAACACTAGTAATGCCATACATAACTAATTTGAAGAGCATTACTCTATATTTTGAAAGAAATAAAAATATAGAATTTGATGCTAGTGATAACTTGGAAACTGCTGGAGTTCAAATCAGAATTGAAGACAAAAGGGTAACAAAGATAATTTTCAAAGTTAATGATGAGAGCATCTGTTGTCTTGTCATTGGCCAATATGGTCCAAACCACGACACTAATAGTGGTCCTGGTTCGAGGTAAAACAGAATCAATTCTCTGTTTTGGAATTTTACTTTTTAGCTGGGCCTCTTCTAACTGACTAAACTCTGAAATTAACAGCATATTGTTCAGAAACTGTTCACTCTCAGAGTGATAAGACCTGATTATACCAAGGAACGGTATGCACAGAGGCTCTTGCTTATACTTATTGCTATAACAACCAAGGTCAGCTAACTTCGCTATTTGTCCCGTTAGAGGGTCTGAAACGGAGAAGAGTAGAGGGGTCCCACCTGTAGGGAGGAGTGGACATGACAGGTGACCCAAAACTGATCAACAGGGTATTCCATCCCATCTGCATCACACTCAGTATAAAAGCTAAGGGGCAAGGCTGCTCTGGCTTGCTGTCTTTCTTCAATAGCANAATCTCCTTATCTCTTCCTCCCCTCTCTGGGGGGGGAGGGCCATCTGTCATTCTGATTGGCCAATCTGTCCAAAACTGAGACATAGTGTTATAAGACTTTGAAGTTTAGTTGATAGTATTTTAAAAGCATGTTATTTTCATGCTATTAGATCTCTCTTAAAAGAACATTTCTGAGTTACTATTTCTTTGCTCTTCTGTGTCATCAAATCTCAGCAAAGAGTCATCAATGGCTTGCGGGGATTGGAAAAAGTTGCAGGCCCCTTAACTTCACTCTTTTCTCCTGAGTTCTTAAATCCTCTTCTCAAAGCCCAGATAGGTATACAGTATATTTTATCAGAAAGAGCGTGAACTTGCTACCTTTAACTGCACAATATTGAGAAGACAGAGAGCCCAATCTGTGCCAATCATAATGCAATGCAGATTTGCATTTCACTTGCATGGAAGCAGGCACAACAGTGATAAACAACTGTATTCTGCCTCTCTTATATATGCTAAAGAGGAAATTAATATAAGAACTATGAGAACAGTAAGACTTCTACAACTAGAGCTTAAACATAGCGTATTTTCCCTGTTCAGGGGGCTTACAGGAAAGGAAGTCTTTTACTTGATAAATTCTGTAAAAGAACCAGAATGGAATAGATACAGAAAAAATAAAAAAAAATTAGAACTTTGGGTGGAAAGAGAAGCTGTTGTTTAAAGCCAGTAAAAATGGAATCATGAGAAAAAAATTCCAAAAATTAACTTCTTGTTTGAAAAAGTCATCTCTGACTTGATCAGTACTCACTTGAGAGTTTTATTTGATGATCCCAAAGAACTGACTTTAGAATGCTTTGACAGGTTCCAGAAAAAAAAAAAATATATATTCTTCTGTTAATTTCTTTTGATAATTTCTGGAAGGAATTATCTTTCATCCCTCGTTTTGTTAATTTTATTTTTTAATAAAGAAAAGGTCTATTCCATTAGAAATACCACAATCTTAAGGAAATGCAATGAAAATACACATCTTTGAAATTGTCCTTATCCTTCTCTACTGTGATGATGTTTAACCAGAAGGGTACCTCTAATTTAGTATTAAGATATTCTTTGAACATAACTCAAAATATGCTCTTTAATGCAGAGATATGTCTGATCACACATTAAAGACATATTAGTTGTCTTTTTCAATTAAAAATCTGAATATATGGAAAATTATCTCAACTTTTTATTGTTATTAAGATAATGTTAATTCTTTGCATGCATTTTTACCTTTCCAGTTAGAGTTGAACAGAATGAAGTCTTCCCCATTGAAAAATGTCAAGATTGTTAAACTTTTCTTATTCTGAGACTGTGAAAAAATAAACTTTCAGTCTTTCAAATATTTTTTTTCTTCTTCAGGAATCCATGTCTTTCAAAATTTCTTATGCGTTAAAACAGGGACAAAAAAAAAGGAAAAAAGAATTGTCTCATAACATACTCATCTCTGAGAATAAACTTATTGCTATGTAAGAAATTAATACATGAAAAGATTTTATTGCCCTTCACCTGATCAACAGAAACAAAGTCTTTTTCTTGTTTCAAAGTCAATTAGTTGCTGCTTCAATTTTTTTCCCCAACAAAGATCCCAATTAGCCAGGCCTCTCGCAAGCCTGGCTCCTTTCCACTTGCACCATGAATTTACCAACAATCTTTCATTACAGCATTTCTAAGAACATTTGCAGGCCTGCTTCTTGCTATTTTACAGCATTTCAGAGAGCCCTTGTGTTTATTAGCAACCCAGAGAGGATGCTTCTCTTGATTGCCATACAACCATTGGAGGGAAACAGCCTGCGTATTTGCAGTACTCTGAGGAATGCTATTATGAGTTGGGCATTTGTTGAAGTATTCCCTTACCTTCTTTGTTTGAAAACCTGCTCCCAAGGAATGAACTCTTACCAGCCAATTTCTTGAAATCGTCCTTAATGCAATTAAAGCCAACGTGAAATGCAAATGAAAACATGTATTTGCTATGCCTTAAATGAGTAAAACAATTTTAAACACTTAAAGGAGACAAAGATGAAGAAAAAAAATAGAAGGAAAAATTCATCTTGATCTTTTCACCTCAAATTTAAGATGAAAAGACTCTCCCTGAAATCAGACAGTTTGCTGGGAATGTTTTCCTGACATTCAGCCAATTAAGAACTCCTCCCCCACATTACTTTATGTCTCAAATTGCACTTATTACAAAGAGCATTTCATTGGTCAAGTATGTTCATTTTGTAGCTGTTCACTATAGCTAAACTTTCCAGGAAGTCTAGGTATATTTAATCATTCTTATTAATACTTCCTCCTTATAATAATTTCTTCCCTATTCAAAGGCAGGCTTGACACTTTCATTACTAATTTAAGGACTGTATCACCTGTCAGGAGAGACCTAAATCACACTTATTCAAGACAGGTGCCTTCTCATGTACCAGGCTCATCAATTAGCATTTTCTTTATTCAGCAATGGTAAAATTTTTCCTTTCCTTTGCCCTTGGTGACTCAAGGTGCACATTTCATTGCGAAGTGTGTCCATGTACTGAACTTTCATTTATATCTGTATGAAAGTTCACAGAATCTTTGTATTAACAGCCAAATGGGATAAAATCATTTAGCTCATTACTGATTTTTTTTACTGAGGTCAAATGTGATGGTAATTAGCTAACAAATATAACTGTGAAAAGGCTAACCCCTCTAATATCTTCCAGTAGGACTATTGTAATGATTTCATATTGTCTGCAATGACTAATTAACTTATTTATGGTTTCACTTGCACTCAAGATGCTGCTTCAGCTATTTTTTTAATGTTTTCATAATCTTTATAAAACAATTCATAAAAATTTCATGCCATATATGTATTTTGGTTCTTTTTGGATAGATGTAATATTTGTCTACAATTTTTGTATGATTTTCTGTTCAGATACAACAGTTTTGCTGAGCAGCTGGACAATGCTTAGGTCAGTGTTTTTTTGCGCTGCCTAATCAGTCACTCATACTATTCCTTTCAGATACAGACTTCTCCTTTTAAGTAGTTTTTTCTTTCATGTGCTTCTGCTGCTGCAATCCATATTTCTCATTTAATCCACTCTACTGTAACATTGTCTTGTCTTTCTTCCAGCATCTTGCTTCATTCTTTTTGCATTCTGGGAAAATCTTATATTTTTATCAGGCCTGAACAGGAACCGATATGAATCAGAATGGTCTTTTTTGGATTTGTGGCTATGATTCCCACTGTATTTTTTTACTGTTTTAGGGATTTCACAAACATTTACACAATTAAAAGGCCTAATTTAAACTTCTTTAAGTCGCATATTGCATTCCTCAGAGTTCCACCTTCATGGCAGCTGCTATTAGCTGCTGCTCCACAATGCTTGTTTTCTTCCTGTCCCTCTGTTTTTAGTTAGACGCTTTTGTTTGTGACTTACCTGCTCTAGTGCTTGTACAATGAGCTGTTCTTAATGGATGATTGTGAAAAATTGCAAATTAGCAAACTGCAACATTGCTGCATTTTTGTTAGAGAAAAAAAAAAGAAAACAAATGTATAAACAATTAAAAAACTTGCCAAAGATGTAAAGGGAACGTTTGCTACATCTGTACTGCTAAATAAAAGAGAAAAGTGACATGAATAATCATGTCCACACTGCTAATAGCTAGCACCATCTACAGCAGACTAGCCGTGTCCATGTCACCTACCACCCCACCTCTTATAATGGCCTTCCGGTACCTGAAGAGGGCCTACAGGAACGTTGGGGAGGGACACTTTATCAGGGAGCATAGTGATAGGACAAGGGGTAACGGTTTTAAACTGAAAGAGGGGAGATTTAGATTAGATATTAGGAAGAAATTCTTTATTGTGAGGGTGGTCAGGCACAAGAACAGGTTGCCCAGAGAAGTTGTGGATGCCCCATCCCTGGAAGTGTTCAAGACCAGGTTGGATGGGGCTTTGAGCAGCCTGGTCTAGTGGGAGGTGTCCCTGCCCATGGCTGTGGCGTTTGAACTAGATGATCTTTAAGGTCCCTTCCAACTCTAACCATCCTATGATTCTATGACTGCAAATGCAAAGGATTCTGGGACTACAGTGGGAGCCAAATCTAGTGCAGGAGTGCAATCTAGCACAGTTTCATCCCTGGGCAGCAGCTCCTCATTTGAATTGCAAATGTGTTGGCACAGCTGAATGGAACTTGCTCAAGTGGGGAGAAAGATGGCCAAGACTTTGGCAAACTATGCAATAAGGGACTGAGCCCTTGATCTTACTGTTTGGCCTGCTTTTGTTTAGCTGTGTAGGCAAGAACCTGGGTAGGCTGTTCGTTCTGACTCTTGGTTCAAAGTAAAAAATTACTTTTTCCTAAAGGCATTACTCATTAGTGGGCTACAAGGACAATCTCCCTCTCAGCGCTGTCTGTCTCTGCATCCATGCATATTCCACTGTTCTCTATGTAGTGGCCTAGCCTCTGCCCAGCAGTAAAGAATATCCAGACTATTGCTTAGCCTGATGGTTTTTTGTAACAAATGTAGAAACTATGGATTATGACTGTCTCTGATGGTGTATTAGATCTGCTTCCCAGATGAACTTTATAACCCTGCAGCTATTATGAATATGTAGGAAACAACACAATCGACCAAATATCCCTGAACACTTACCTTTAGAGCTCAGGACATTACCATGTTCTGGAAGAGACTTTTTTATATTTTTTATATTTCTTACTTTTTTAGGCCTCCTTGTTTAGTATACAGAATAATCCTGGTGCATTCTGGGGCACAAAATTCTTTCTATTTAATCTTCAAGGAACTTGAGGTATCTAGATTCAATCTAATGAATTGTGACTTTCAGAATGTACATCCAGCTCTCAGCATCTTTTTCACCAGTGTGAAAGGTCTTGGGTCGTCTTATGAATTTGGGCCTCCTGACTGTACTAGAGTTACTGGATGGGTTATAGGGTATTAGCTACGCAGCTTTTTTGCAAAATGATCACCTGAAAATAACTGGGTTGTATATCTTCATCCTTGACATTTAGAAAATTGAAACAATTGCTATACATCCTTAGAAGTTTTGGTGTTTGGCTTTCTGGCTTTGTTTGGCTGCAACAATGACATTGTCTTTGCTGTATTTTTTGCAGTCAGCACTTTAACTTGGGAAATATTTGACCAAACCAGAATGTAGGAAATTAGTTATTGCCAGTAACCCCAAATGGCAATATGCCCACTGATTGTATCGTGAAGAATGAGAGCTTTAGTGTTTATTTACATGTCCATTTATACTTCATGTTTCTGTTCAGTCCAGGGTCGTGTTTCAGTCCTCAACATTAGCTTAAAAAAATCAGCTCCATTGCTCAGAAGTTTGATTGCCCATAAATTGTTTCCTGTGTGGCTTTTATTATGCTATTTAAAAAATAAATCTATTTTAACCCAAGCATAAACTTCTCTTTTCTGTGTTTCTCTAAGAAAAGCAAGGACAGCAAATGGAAACACACTGTTCCTTCAGTGTGAAAACTCATTTTTTTTAACTTGACCGACATCAGCAGGGTAAAGAAAAGATTTTAGAAACATCTTTAACTTTACTGCCAACAGGGTTCGAAATCATAAAAACTCAGAGACCCACTTCTTTCCTCCATTCACTCCACTCACATCAAGACCTGAATTGCTACAACAAAACACTCACAAAACATCACCTGAACTGTTCTTGAAAATGTATTTCAGTGTTTTTCAGGGGTTACCAGGTGGTTCATTGCATTTCGAGTGTCCTTGAAATTCAGCTGTGTGACACTGGTATGAACTACTATATAGAAGAGGTTCAGGATCAGAAATAAAATGCTGTTAAATTAACTGCTGCCTGTGCAATTAGCCTGCAGGTAGTTTATTTTACTGAAGCTGATTTTTTTTTTTAAATATTAAATTTTTTGACCAGGTTCTGTCACAGGTGCCCCCAAAGGCAGATTATCTCTTGGCAGAAAGACAGCGGTATCTGTATCTGTGAAGATCACATTCTGACAGTTATATCACACAGAGCTCTATGAATAAATAAAGAAGCTGTGGTTTCCCCTTCATAAAAAACCCTTTTCCCTTTCATGAGGTGAGTGAGGTCTAATCCATTTAATTATTAAAACTTTTTGTCTTGGTTGCTGCTTAAGTCCTTTTTTTATCACTAGACCCAAGCAGTCCAGCGAGAAAATGTGCAAAAGATAATATATGACAAAGTGAATTTTTAAAGAGACTTGGAGTGTGAATTTGCTTGATACAGTTCCTCAGTGTCTGGGAAAATGACTTCTTGTTTTTAAGAATGAAAATAAAGCCCTGCAACTATAGACAGTGCCAAGATTGTCTTCATGTTAGTAGGTTTATATATCTTGCAGAGTTTGCAGGCCCAGACTTTCTCAGATTCCAACGAATTTGTGGTCTTACACTGTGACATCATTAGGTTGCAAGTCTTTTGTTATATTTGTCTGAAATACAAAGGTATAACTGCATAGAGCTGATAAGGGGTTACAGCTATTATGACTCTAACTTATTTACTGATATTTAATACACCATTCCTTTCAATAAGATTCTTATTTAATGTTCTGATCGCTATGATCTTTCTCTCTGAGGACATGTTAATGAAATGCATTACAAAAATATCTAATCTTTAAAAGCATAAAGAACATAGCATACAGAAGCTTTCCTCTTTCCAGTATGAGGGGCAAGCACTCAAATTTAGTCTCTTCTTTGCATAAAATGCCCTATGGTCAGGCAATGTTACTGGGAATTTACGTGTTCGCTTCCAACTCTACAAAAAGAACAATTAACAAAGAAAACTCAACTATTATTTACATATTCAGTACTCCTGTCACTGTATACTGTTACATTTCTTGTCCTTATATTTATATTCAATGTGCATAGTTTTCATGGAAACTGCATTGCTATTATGTTTGTAATATACTGCAATATTACATAGATTTTAAAGTGTAATTCTCCTGCGTACTTGCATTAAATACCTAACCTCTAATTTTAGGCTGGTTCTTCATAACGAAAAAGTATGGGGAAAACCTGCATGCTAATATAGGGAAAGTAGTGAGATGAAACTAATCTATCAAGGCCTTTGGACATAGAAAATTCTGCAGGGCTGAATGTTTGCATTGCTGAACCCTCCCTGACCCTGAGAAAAGCTAGGGACCTCGAGGTATGGTGAAACTCAGACTATTCAAGTTCTCCTTGGAGTGCAGTGCCTAAACTGAAACTAAGACAATTTTTTTTTTCCCCAGAGAAAAAATAAAATATTGCGCATAGTAACGAACCAAGCTTTCCCATAAGAGAGTAGTTATTTAATTCTGATGAACCTGCACTTTATTATTTTCTATATTTCCATCATAAACACCACAGATAAACACTCTAGATCCCTATAATTAATTTTACAACTAAATAAATACACAGCTTCCTCCAGTTCCTCCTTCTTTTTCTTCCTCCGTGAGCCGGTTGTTTACAGAGAGCTGTGCTTGTGAGCAGTTTCTCTAATAAGTTATTTATGTACAATAAATGATTTTCCTTCTTTTTTTTCTTCTTTTTTTTTTCTCCCTTTTTCCCCAGGTTATTTTGATCTTATAGTGTCATGATAATTAGGAGATCTTATCTCCCTTAGCAATCTTCCTTACTGCATCATTTTCCATCTCTATACTGGGGTAAGGTAAATGTCTTTTCAGAAAGCCAAACTCAAGGCCATGGAGTATGGCTTTTTTCCATGTAAAAATACTGTTTTAATAAGACCTACAATTTAAACCCAGCTAGTAATTAAATAACTACAATAACATGTTAAACATAATTGTGCATACACAAAACAAGCTAGAGGTATGAACAGTTGACATTTAAGGCAGATTTTACTCTATCCGTCATTTGTCATGTTCTCATACTTAACAGTTATAAGTTTAATTTAAGAAGGAAGCATTTCGGGACACAGTCAGCTCTGGAATTAACACATATTATGCAGCTATCATTGAAAGGAAGATCAGTGAAGGCCCCAAGATGTGTTCGCTGCATAATGGGATCCCATGTCACAGCCAGTTAGTCATCGTTAATTGATCATTAGTGATCATGGGAATAGTTCTACAAGGGTTTGGGATTAATTAGTATCATCTACAGTACAGTGGAAAAGAGAAAAGTAGAAATCAGTTTCTGGACAACAGATTTAGTGTTAGGCCAGTCACATTTTCATTATAAACCACTAAGTCTATAGATCGATGAGACAATTTTCTTCGGTGTTGAAAACTGATCAGTACTAAATTGTAGTAATTGATTGAATTGATTTTAGGGAAAAGCTTACAAGCTTTGAACCTTTTTTTCTTTTTAATTCCCTCCGTAGTCAGCATGGCCTAAGACTATTAATCTTTATAGTAAATTGCAGTGCTCTTATCTTAAGTTTTTGGAAATGGTTTTGATTTAGACCAAACCTGGTTACACTAGAGTTCACAATCATTGGTTTTAGTAACAATGGGGAAAAGGGGAATTAAGAAAGTATTTCTGGTTTACTAGCAAGATTTCTTATTTGTAATAGGCAGACATTTAGGGAACTAAATACAGAAACCATACCTGTGCAAACCTTTTCTGGTTTCCACTGAGATTTCCAATTTGATTCAAGATTACATTGATTACTTCTTTGGTTTAAGCTTTTTAATTTCTATGATACTTATTCAGATGTCTGTTGCTGAAGGCTCAAGGGAAGCAGTATCTTACCGCATTCCAGAATTATGAGATTCAAATTTAGAAGGCTGACTGCTTTTTAATAATAATTGAATATCACAAAAGAAATTATTTTGATGGGTTCTCACAGCTTTTAGGTTGCCCTTTTTCTTTCATTAAAAAATCCTTTGAATACTTTTCACTTTGAGTTTAGCTGCAATATAAAATCCTTTTATTACTTTTTTTTTAAATTCAGAGAAATTATTTAAGAAGTGTTTCTTAAGTTTTTCTTAGCAAGACAGTTTGTTTTGTTTTAGGAAATGGGCATAGACTGGTATTCATCTATCAAAATGTGGGGATTTGTAGTTCCTTTTTAATCTTCAAAATTATTTTCATTATTACTGTAACTTTTTTTTTATACAAAAAAGCCTGGGTATAAAGCAGGACACCACTTTGGTTTGTTTGTTAGGTACAAACAAAGAAAAAACAGACTGTTTTGTTGCCTGAAAATGCCTACAAACAATCCAAACAAATCCTTCACTTGATTCAGTATTATACAGAAGCCAGGGCTGATACAGAAACACTGTGATACAAACAGACATCTTCTGGGCAGTTCCCTGAAGTCAAGCAGTATCTGCGGAGCTCTTTGAACGATTAGGAGTTAATGTTCTACAAATCATGGGATTTGGGGGAATTTCCGATTTGAAAAGAGTGTATCATGTCATTATTTCTAAAAAAGGCAGTCTGATTTGAGTAACTGAGAGCCACGTACTCTTAACAACAATCCTGGGAAAATGCCAGGAAAAGCTAAAGGCTAGAACGAGCAAGTAATTAAGAAATTTTAGTGGAATGTTAATGATTATGCATCTATATATTAATGAATATGTATGTGTGTATATTTATATTTAATTTAAAATAAATCTGAAGAAGCAATTTTTTTTTTTTTTAAATGAGTTTTTTTCATGTTCTCGGGCTGACACTGAAAGAAAACTTGTTAAAAGAAATATTTTTTGGTGTCTTCAAATAAAGTCCCATATTGGAAATCAAATCTCCTGAACAGGATGGTCAGTCGCTTTTTGGATAGTGACAAGAGTTCTTGTAAGGGTTCTTAGAATAGCACCTTCAGTTGGAATAGGTGAGACTTACCCAGGACTTGCTTTTCTGCTCATGGCTAAAAATCAAGCTGGTCTGTAGTCCTGTTGCTCCAGAACATGCATGACACATCATTGTTGAATATCTTAATCTACATTAATTATCTTAGCAAAGTACAAGACATTTTCTGCATCTGCAGGAACAGTTTCTACTGACCATTTACAGATGACTTATCTGTGCACTATCATCTGATCAATTTGCAGCAGAAGGCACCTGACAAAAAGGCCCCATAGGGGCCAGATTCTCCACTTAGGTTGTCAATCAACACTTTTAAGAATACCAGTTAGTTTAGACACAGCAGATGCTGCCTGGGGGAAATCTTTAGGACAGTCTGAAAGTCCCACAAGGAGTGCTCCTGCACTGATAAGTCAAATACATTGTTGTGAAGGTGTCTAGGGGTTCAGTCACTTCAGTCACCTGGTTTCAAGCCAGTGCATTGTCTCATCTATGAAAACGAGTAGCAGAGGACTTCCTCCCTACCCAAGGAATTAATGACTTAAAGATGGACACACAGGCACAACCCTGATACCCAGCTGCATCACAGTTATGAGTAAAGAACAACTTTGAATTTTGTACGTATAACTTGATAGTTCTTGCCATAGTGCAGTCAATGTTATTGCCATAATACAATTAATTCTGTAAGTCATCATACTGAGTCCAGCCTGAAAATTCTGATAAGAGCATTGCTACACAAAATCAATGCAGCCCAGAATAAATGCATTAAAAAAACCCAAACAAACAAAGCTGTTTTAATGATTGATCACAAGCTTTCATTTAAAAATTGTTGTGTTTTGAGAGCATCTATTATGATTATGCACAGCATCATGTTTATATTGCAAACTAACTGGGTCAATATTTTTATCAATACCTTTGTAATAATTAATAAAATATTTACTAGTAAATCTCATATAAATAACTTGGAGAAGTATGTAAAGAAGAGGGTTGATTAGTTATACGAAGATATTTGATCATGTACTGAAGTAAGATTGAACAAATTGCATTTTAAATAGAGCTTTGATGTGATTAGCAATTTCATGTTTAACAGGACTAAAAATTCGATCTTTGTAATATAATTTTATTGTGATTCAGAACAAAGTCAAGATATTTCAAAGCTTCCAGCTAAAGTTAATTGCCCCTGCCTTCCCAGTTCCAAGAAACTATTGACTGCCTCAGAACCAGCAACCCAAATAGCTGTAGCTGGGCTGGAAATGAAGCTCAGAACCGGAAATTTCAAAGCTCTTAACATCCTCCCCTTCTGAGAACTTTCAAAGAGATGAACTGGAAGTCTGAGCTCCTCAATGGCCTGCCAAGTTGATGAACTAGGCAGAGATGGTAATAATTCCTGAAATATAACAGGGATTTTGTCAACACCATAATCTTGCACAAGTTTACAGTATTGATCAAATGACAAACTCCAAAATATTCTCTTTTGAAATGTTAAGTGAAGATTGATGCAAGTCCAGACATCAAGGCAGGGATTCATCTGACAAATTCAGTCATCCAGAATGAAGGTGTCTGCCTATGTGGGCAGGTGTCTAGATTCAGTTTGTGATCAGTGGGAAGATATGAGTAGATGAATTATTTCAATGACATATTTCTGTAGTCTGATTTAGGTGGTGCTTCTGAATCACGGACAAAAGCTTATATTTTAAAAAGCACTGGTATATGATAAAATCAAAATGTTTAAGGCTCTGAATCAATGCTTGACAGAGTACAAGTTATATATGAACTGGTCTAATAGAGAAATAGGGGTTCTTGAGTGCACTAAGGAGGAATTTCTTGGAACAACAAATTAGACTAAATAACTTCTTTGAATGGCATTATGGAAATCAAAAGCTGGTTACTATGGTCTCTTCTATTCTGGAGTTCTTGTCTCGAAAAGATGTTGAAAAATAAGACTGAGTTCAGAAAAGAAATGCTTCAGAATTTTATGGTTTACACTGTTAGTGTATTCATGTCACTTGATGTGATATTGGACATTAATGTGAAAGTCCTGTGTAAAAGAGGTCCAGTGAGAGCTCATTGGAAGTTTCTGTGTCTGTCTATTGACTATAGAAGGTTCAGTGTGCTTACCTCAGATATTAAAGCTTTTATTGTAAACATTCCAATTATGGAAAAATACTATGCCATTTGGCTATTAATACTGACTTTTGTCTACAGTTGTCTGTTATTGATCTCAGACCATAGTTAATATATGTGATTTTACCAGCCTTAAGGCTACAGCTACTAACAAAGAGATACACAAAAAGACCTTGTATAAAGCTTGTGAGCTATTGCTTGTGTCTTTCTGTGTGCCTATAACAATAAAATACTGTTAAATATAAATACTAAATCACCAGAAGTGACTTGATAGAGCATTGTAGATTAAACCAAACATACAATCAACAAAATAAATAATGCAAAGTGAGTATTTTATCAAAACAAAGAAAACACAAGTTTAGTTTATCTAATCTGATTTAAGAAGAGTTAATTAAGGGAGTTATTGCTTTGAACATATATATATATATATATATTATATTCAACATGAATTAGATACTTCCCTTATATTTTTTTATGTCAAACAGCTCAATAACTGCTTTTTGCTGGACAGATCTGGTTGTCAGCTGGTCTGAGACACAGTCTTCAGTGTCAAATGTAACAACTTCCTCCATTCTCTTTAACCTTGGGTTTTTGAGTTTCTGCTGCAAGCTATACCTTCCATGACAACTCTAGAAATGTTTTCTCATTTCGTTTTCTATTCTATCCTGCATCTTGCCTTCCTCTTTGTCAACCTGTATGTGAAAAGAACTGGAACACAGCAGATGGATAGTTTACTGTTCTTTAAAAATGTTAGGCTAGGTCTTTGAAGCAACAGGATTCATGTGTTTTGTTGAGCTTTACTTTCACAACTTCTCTTTTTCAGTGTGAAAATTAGATTATTAACAGCTAAAGTCACCCTGAAAGAGTCACTCTGGCTATTCTTTTTCCAGTTAATGACTAGGGTTTAAGTTAATAAAAATATACACATTTGTTATAAATTATTGAATGAATCATTTTATCCTTTTTGTAAAGAGATTTACTTGGTAATTCTAAAGTGGAGAAAGACATTTAAGTTAATTGCATGAAAATCTCTCTACTTGAGAATTAGAGAGATGTTATAATCCTTTGACTATAGCAAATTAAATGTCACCCTCCAGAAACTGTAGTGCTCCATGCTGTTAGATTAGGAATTCTGTAGCTGTAATTTATTAATATTTAGAAAAACTTCTAATCAGAATATGGTGAATTGTAACTTAAGTGTATGAGATGACACTAATGCATGATTTGATTGCTTTTGGTAGTAATCCCTCCTTTTTTATTATAAGTGGATTTCATATTTGAATAGGTGTTTCAAATGCAATCCTGTCTTCTGTCACTTCTGCACTTTCCTTTCACATTTACTTAATGTAAGTAGAAATAACCCTAACAGGACATACCAATATGTAGTAGACTGGTTCCTAGAAGGTCATTTCAATCCTAGCTTGGAGATATGAGACCATGGACAATTGTTGCAGGATTTGAGGCTCTGAGAATATTTTTTTTCCATCTCTGCTGATCTGTTCTAAATACAAGTGTTAATCAAGATTAATTTATTCCAAGCCAAACCCCAGAATTCTGCAATGTCGGTGGTCAATCACTTGAACAAAATATTTATTAGCTGCCCATTTCTGCCATCTTTTGTCGGCAGTACTTGAGTAATTTTTTCTTAACCTACATTTTCCCAATAACATTATTACAATAACACATTAATGTCCTCTAATTAAACAAAAAATACTGACAATGCCTCATTCTCTTCCATTCTACCTATAACAATATTTTTATTCTATTTTTTGCTACAGTTAGTCTTTATCATATAATATGGTATTGTATATACTCACTCAACATAACCTGTCATCCACTATCCTCTGTTTTATATTGCTCTGAAGAGTTTACAAGCAAAGGCAAGAGACAACCACAGTCACCACAAAGAGGTCTAGCAATGGAAGACAATAACAAGATGATAAAATTCTGTATGATAAAGCACCACAGGGTTTTCTGCAGTGTAGATATCTGTATCTGAACTGGTCATCCAAGATCCTTTTATAGTAAAAAAGGAGAAAAAAGAACTGTTAGAACATGCCTCATCTCATCCTAAGGCAGACATCAAAACAAATCAAATTTATTACATGGTAATTTTTTTTCTCCATTGTTTATAAAGAAAATTTGGGGTAATTAGCTCATAGGTAAACATCAATAGCTGACTGAAGCTAAATCCTACCACTTCTGTTTAATCATTGACAAGACTAATATTACATTAAGAAATGTTTTAAGGAAGACTGAATAGACAATAATCTGGCCTTATGGAAAGTTACTGACATATCTAATTGCTGCATGGAAGACAGCACCAGTGTTTCGGGCTGAAATATTCCTACAAGGGTGATGAAACCCAAGACGGAGACAGAAAGTGTTTTTATTGTTAGAGGATGGGGAGACAAATATCTGGGAAACACCATACCTAATGTTGAAAACATTAAACTAGCTGTTTAAGGAAAAGAATGATGGAGTACCTGTAAGGAGAAGCTTACTCAAAGCTTTGTGGAAAGCTGTTTATGTGATATGCAAGGAACAGAAGACAGATCTGATGAAAGAGCCTTCAGACATCAAAAAAATAAAGCATATTCCTGTCCTGATTTCAGCTGCGATAGTTAATTTCCTTTCTAGTCGTTGCTGTGTTTTCAGATTTGTCATGAAATGCATATTGTTTTAGGTGTTACTAAGTGATGTTTATATTATTCAAGGACTTTTTTCAGCTTCCCACAGAAGCTAGAAAGAGAAGCATAGACAGAACAAGGGAATAGCCAATAGAATATTCCATAACATAAATGTCATAATTGGTATATAAGTGGGGGTTGGCCAGGGGGCGGGAATCTGCGATCACTGCTCTGGTCAGGCTGGGCAACCAATTCACTGGGCAGTGAGAGCGACTCATGTCTTGTATAATNAGGGAAGGGAAGGGAAGGAAGCTGAGTAGTTGAGGGGAAGAAAGTCTCTGAAGAAAGAAAACAGGTTTGAGCAGGAAAGAAGGCACGACACTTCTGCAGCAGTTGTCAGAGACTGGAATTTATTTCCTCTAGTTTTACACCTGAGCTAATCAAATTAGAATCCTTACATAGGGATTCAGTGGAAATAAACTGGCAATTTTATTTGCCTGAGGTACTTAAGATGTCTGGAATACGTTATGTTATAGGTATGGCATTTTTTCCTAGTGACTAACAGTGTAGAAAACCACATGGTAGATATAGGAAGTTAAACAAGTTGTAAACAATTCATTGAGGAAGACACATGAAAGAAAATTATCTAAATATATTACAAATGCCTTATAAGACCAGTAATACGCTTGTAATTCTCTCTCCACTGGAAGAAGCTTGATGGTTAAGTACCACTCTTTGTAAAGCTAACAGAATCATAAATGTATAAGATCAAAACTGGAACATGTTTTTGATTAAATACTCTCCCTCCTCTTTGATACTACCCTCTGATAAATATAAATGGAAAAAACCAAAACAAACAAAAAGCTTTCAGCAGGAAGCTTTGGTTTGGTTGTGGATTTTTTTTTTTTTTCCTATTTTCTACATCAAGATCAGTATTTTTCTCTGCTCTCTTTTTTGGGGATTTTGTGTTTCCTGCTACTGATTGTAAGGGGACTTTGTGGTATATGTATCAACTACATCCCCATAACATTTAAGAAAAAAAGCAACCCTCTAGAGCTCTGCTAAGACATTGTTACAAAGTATTTGAAGAAAGGAGAAAGGCTTTGAGTAGGGCAAGATATTTGTTAAAGCTTCAGGATTTGATAGGTTATAAAAGAAAAACGTATTCAGGCTCAGGGGGTTATTAGAAGATCTAAGAAATCATGCTGGCAATACTTCTGTAGCTGTATTAATCACCATACTTCAGCAGAAAAGACATGGAATAAGATAAAAAGAATAAATGAGAAAAGGGACACATCTTTTGCAATACCTACTTTAATTAAGGGTGAAACTACTGTTGATTCATATATACAAAAAGTTAACATGCTAGGTGGGAGCTCTGCTAATATTGATTGTAACTATAGATTGATTGTATCTGCATCAAAGCGCTTTTATTACAAGAAGATTTGTGTTCAGATTTTTTCTATTTTTCCTTTTGAAATATGCAATTGCATTCTGGAGGGCTAATATGAGACCACTAGCACTATAGTATAGTTTTTCTGGTTAATTAATTTAGGTTATTTACCTCCAGTAATGTGAGTCATGAGCCTAACTATAATTGTTTGAGGAGATAAAAAATGGAATTTTAACTTTTTTGAACATTTTCAGAACTATTTGTTGGGTTGTTGGTTTTTTGTTGTTTTTGTTGTTTTTTTTTTCCCCTTAAGAAAATGGCATGTATTTAAATAAAGAATAATATTTCCTGTATAATTAAATCAGGTTGTGTTTCCTATGACACAAATTCTTTGTTACACTATATAGGTTGGTTAAAAACAGAAACAGCTGATAGATTCTCATTGTGTTTTCTAAGTTCCTTTTACATTTTCTATGTTTCCCTGAGAAGGGTTTGTCTGCTTTCGTTGGATTCTGAGGTTGGATTTCCTTTTTCAGAAATGCACCTACACTTGTGTGTTTATTGTGCAGCTGTAATGATATACAAAAAAATAGTCAGAAGTTAGAATCCTGACTTTTTATCTGCTTGAATATTATGCAGCACTAGGTTTGGGTTTCATAGGAAAAAGATGATCTTGCTTCCTCCTTGTCAGAAAGTCTGTGCTTTCATTTTTTTGTATAACCTTGCTGTTCACTGAGGCCCCAGGGAACCTTGAAGTTAATCCCTGTCAGAGGAGGAGAGTGGATAATTGTGTGATTGCCCTTCCACCTTCACCCTATCAACTGTTTTGCCAGTGAAAGGTAGCCAGGACATGTATTACTATGAAGTCAAGACATCACAGAAGTCCTAAATTCCTCTTCGTAAATTGTCAAGGTAAAGTGCAAACAGCATGCCATATAATGTTTGCTGCTTAACTTCTTTTTGTCATTATATTTTCTCTTAAGCGATCCTCTGAGTATTCTTACTGATTCAGGGTAGGATGCAGCTATGATATGGATAAAGGCTTCATATAGTTGCTCAGCTGCTTCTCTGGCAAATGAACTAAATTATGCTTCTTGATGGGCTGTGGAAAAGTGGGAGGAATGCATTCCTCTCCCCTGCCCTCCCCTTTGGCAAATCTGTTATTTTAATTGTATTTGAATTCGCATCAGCAATGTTTCAGATAAATACTTCAAGATTCAAGTGTCTGTGGTTATGCACAACTAAAACTGCATAATTATGACTGCTTGGGAGACAAATTTTCTGTCCCAGGGGAAAATACAATCATTTCAAGTTTGATATCATTCCAAGTCTGATGGAAAAATTTAAATGCTGACATTTCCAGTAATAACTAAATTTTAGAATTACAAGATCGCAGGATGGCTGAGGTTGAAAGGCAGCTAAGGAGGTGTCTAGTCCAACCCCCTGCAGAACAGGGTCAGATAGAGAGGATTGCTTTTGGCTGTGTTCAGTCAGGTGTTGAATACTTCCAATGATGGGAACTCCACAACCTCTCTGGGCAACCTCGGTCACCCTCACAGTAAAAAAGCATTTCCTGATATTCAGAGGGAACTGCCTGTGTTTCAGTTTGTGCCCATTGCCTCTGGTTCTGTCACTGAACACCACTGAGAAGAATCTGGTTCCAACTTCTATATCCCCTGTGTTAAGGTATTTATACACTTTGGTAAGATCCTCCTCAGCCTTCTCTGCTCCAGACTGAACAGTCCCAGCTCTCTGAGCCCTTCCTCATAGGAGAGATGCTCCAGTCCCTTAATCATCTTAGTGGCTTTTTGCTGGACTCTCTCCATTAACACCATGTCTCACATTCTGGGGAGCCCAGAACTGGACACAGCAGTACAGATGAGTCTCACCAGTTCTGAGGAAAGGGAAAGGATCACCTCCCTCAACCTGTTGGCTATGCACCTCCTGATGCAGCCCAGGGTATAGTTGGTCTTCTTTGCTGCAAGGGCACATTGCTCACTCATGATCAGCTTGCTGTCCATTAGGACCCCCAGGTCCTTATCTTGTAGAGTTCCTTTCCAGTCAGCCCCTAACCTGTACTGGTGCCTGGGGTTATTCCTCCCCAGGTGTAGGGTGTGACATTATCTCTGCCTGAACTTTGCAAGATTCTGGTCTGCTCAGTTCTCCAGCTAGTCAAGGCCTGTCTGTCAAGGCAGCAAAACCATCTGGTGTATCAGCCACTCTTCCCAGTTTTGTTTAATCTGCTGAGGGTGCACGCAGACACATCATCCAAATCATTAATGAAGATGTTAAACAATGTTAAAGATTACCCCAGTAGTGACCCCTGGGATACACTGCTAGTGTACTGGGGCCTCATACTGCTGCTGATTATAGAACTTTGATGCCAAGAATTCAGTTTTTAATCCACCTCACTATCTGTAAAAGCTGTACTTTATCAGTTTGTCTACAATGATGTTAGTGGAGATGATGTCAAAAATCTTGCTAACGTGAAGATAAACAATATCCACCACTATCCACTCATCCACCAAGCCAGTCTTCTCATCAGAGAAAGCTATTAGGTTGATTAAGCAAGATTTCCCCTTTGTAAATCTATGCTGATGACTCCAAATCACCTTCTTGTACTTCATGGGTCTAGAAATTATTTCCAGGAGGATTTCCTCCATCACATTCCCAGGGACTAAGGTGAGACTGATAGGCTTGCAGTTCTCTGAGTCCCCCTTCTTTGCCTTCTTGAAGGTAGGGACATTTGCTTTCTTCTAGTCCTCAGCAACCTTTCTTGTACACTTCCTTTTTATGTCTGAATTTTTTCATAAGACCCTTGTTCATCTACGCAGGCCTTATGACAAATTTACTTGACTCCCTGATAGTCAGGGGTGACTGTTGAATATCAGGCAGCTCTTCTGGACCCCTCTTCTCTCCAAGGCCATCTCTCATGTGATTCTTCCAATAAGAGGCATGAACAGGACAAAGTCCCCTCTTCTGAAGTCCAGGGTTGAGATCCTGCTTTTTGCTTGATCTTCAGGAAAAATGTTCTTCAGGAAGAACCCCTTGCTCCTGACCAAGTGCTTTATAGCAGACATCCACAACATCACTGATTTTAATCTGCCTGATAATCCTGATTTACAAGCTCAACTGGCTCATCACTTGTGCCAAGGCAAAGCTCCACACATCCACGCTTCTCTCTCACATAAAGGGTGAATCCCCTTCCTTGCTGTCCTAGGCAATCCTTCCCAAAAATTCTGTGTCCATCCAGGATAATTCAGTCTGTGTGTGACCTCAGCAGGTCTCTCGTCCAACCCCTTGCTCAAAGCCAGCAGGCCATGCTGCTCAGGTCTTTCTCCTGTCCAGTCTTGAAAACCTCCAGAGAAGGAAACTACACAAACTCCTGGAACAACCTGCTTCACTGCTCGACTCTTCTCATAAGGAAAAACACTTAAATTTCAATTTGAAAAAAATAATAACATTAATAAGATTTAAGACTTTAATTTGATAATTATAAACATCATGAAAATATTAATGAATCTTATTAAATAAAAATCTTCTAATACATCATTTGAAATAAATAGGTTTCCACAGAATACTTTTAATTTAATTAATTAATTTTCTGCCAGAAGTCCTTTAAGACTTACGATAGGTTCAGATGGAGCCTGCAGGAGGGAGTGGGACAGAAAAGGGAAATTTCTCCTTTCCTGGGGAGCAAATGCTCCTCCTAAAAGGGTGAGGGGAGAAAGGTGCAACACACCAAGGTTTCATAGATCGGATAGAGACTGATGTAGTCCCATCAGCAGTGTACCTTCGCACCTCTGAGTGTGACAAAAAGAGAAACTTCCTAGGGACCAGACTGTGAAGAGATCTGTTGAGCTTCCTTTTAAAACAATTATTTATTTTTGAGCACTCTGATGAACAACTGAAATAGAATCAAAGACTTTCTTATCAGTAGATTGTTCTTAAATCCTCTGCCTTTCTATCTATAAATATATGCTATAATCAAGAAGGTAATTAATCTAATGTACCCGTGAAGCTGTTCTTGCAGCTCTGTACAGACAAATAACCTATTTCCAGAAACAACTATAAATAAATGCACATTTTATAGCAAGTAGGTCAAATTTTTAAGGATAATTAGGCATAAAAGACATACAGACAGACGCCTCCTGTGAGTCAGTTTGTCAGCATTCTTGAAAATCCATCTGGATGCTTAACTATATCTCAGGTCACCATGGCTACATTTAAATCCCTTGAAAGTCTGTGTCCTATGCACTGAAAAACTCTCCAAGGGGTCACCTTTCTAAGGGGTCTAAGCATATTGTGCAATCCATAGGAAAATATAAGCACAGTGAGGGAATAATTAAGACACGAAAGACTTGAATTGCCCTTTGGAGGATCTGACCTTTTTCCTTCAGCATAAAGGAATCCAAGAGCAGCTACGATTCCAGCACGGGTGCTGAGAACATTTATGATGTCCAGGCCCATGGGACCTTTGCATGGCAGAATCAACATTACTTGTAAAGACATTTAGAGTCTGCAGAAAGAAGCAGATCAGCAGGCAATACACACCAGGGAGGGCAATGAAAGTATTGCACTTGACACCGGCCATCTGTGCAGGCAAGTTCAATACAGCACAGAAATATATAACCTGTCTCAAACAATAGAATTAATCTAGACAGAGAAGTGAAATCTCCAGATCAGCTCATTTACCATACTGTAGATTAACATTTTTTCATGCCTTGATAAAGTTGTTTGGTGGCAAGATTTCTTTCTCTGCTTTATTATCTACAAAAATGAACATATAAGACACTAAATAAAAACTTAGTTCTTTGGCAGATGCAAAGCAGTTTCAACATAATTGATTGGGCCACCTGCAACGTTAAAGAAGTATCAATAAAATCAGGCTGTTTCCTGTATGGGAGTTATTACATGCTGTGTAAAATTCTGTTTCTCCTCCCTTTCATTGAAGTCATTGAAGCCTGAACATAGAACTAAATAAGCTACTTGGCACCAGCGAAACGTACCTCACAAAAGCTGCTTTATGTGTTTGAACACTCTGAAATTGCTGGTCTACTGAATTTAATATGCCCAGGACTCTAGAGCAAGATTTTGTCCTTTAACGATCATAGAACTTTTTATAAAAATTCAATTTATTTGTTACTATTAAGAGCTTGCCAGTCCATTTCAATACGAAATTCATCAATTGTATCTCAGCTTTACACGGTGTCTTTTTGTTCTGAAATATAGACCTTGGCATATGTAAGCAGATAGGGTTTTGAAGATTTGCCAGCCCTCATATCATAAGCGTAACACTTACATTCCCTCTTGTAGAAGGAAATGGTTTATACAAAATGACAGTTGTGAAATCTGCACGTTACTAACAGCTTGGTAAATCTAACTGAAAGAACGTCTTTAGTCTAGCAGTAGTAAACCTCAGCAGTCCAGCAGGAGAAGGCTTATCTGTGCCAGCTTTAGAAACAGGGAACGTGATTTGTTTCACCTGAGGTCAAGAATTTTAAGGGTATATAATCCTAAAATTTTACTCTACCTTCTATCCAAATACATAAATGCATGCACTGCATCCTGCTATCAACTTCAGCCCTAGCATCTCTCTTGCACTGCACTGTGGGAAGCAGTGCTGGTTATCTTGGAAGCCAGAGGACTGTGAAAGGACACACTGTGAAGGCTGTAAAAGATGTTCATGTATTTGTGGGTTGATGAGGAACGGAGGGGCACAGAACAACAGAAATCTGTGTGCATCTGAAATAAAACACTAAATTATTAACTTCAGTTAATTTGGCTTACAAAGCACTACAGCTAGACCTCAAAAACTTACTGAAATTTTCACTATACTGCTTCTGATTGTGTCATATAATTTGTCATTGGGATTCCACAGTAACCAGGTAAAAATAAAAACATGCCTAGAATTATGTTTGGCTAATACTATTGAAACAACAATTCCACAGCATAGAAGTATGCTTTCTGAACGTGATTTTCTTAGGTGATTCAAGCTATCTGTACTGGTTTTCCCCCAGATTAGAGCCTTGCCTGGCTTCTGTTCAAGTGAGCACACTAGGATACCTCTGTGGACGCTGGAAAAATCATCTCATTGACCTGGTACTGAAAAACAAGTAGCCCTGTAGGGTGACTATGGGGCGATTCCCCTAAGTTGCATTTATGCAAATTCAAGTAACACAACATACTGTGTAATGAAACACAAGAGAATTAGTGACATGGGAACTATGCCATGCTACTGCTGCAACCTTGTCCCACATTCCTCCCTCCATGTTGTCAATCCTGAATGAAGGCAGAGTTTTGTGTTACAATGAATTGATTTTACACACTGAGAGATTATGAATTAAGAAAAACAGTCAATATAAAAATTAAGGACAATATCGTTAGTTGTTGGTACTAATTGTAGTTCTTAATTGGAGACTGAATCTCATACATCTGATTTATCACATTGGGAATATACAACAAAGGTCCTTTTTAAGTATTTACCAGTAAAATCCCATTGACTGATTTTGATTTCATAAAAGTCAGTAGGAGAAAATAAACAAACAGAAAAAACACACCAGGAGTGTTTGTAAAGACTGAAGTTGTAGGCATGGAAGAATTTCTTTCACTCAGTAAAGAAAGGCCAATTGAACAAAAATGCCATTTTAGTCAGGACCAAAACTACTCACTAATTCATCTCCTATGAATTCAGAGGATAACTTGAATGGGAGAAACAAAGAGACTAGTGACGCTACTTGAGATAAAAATTTTTAATCTTTTTCCTTTAGAAAAAAGTCTTTTTTTTTTTTATACAATGTCAAAATATGAATTTGTTTAATGAGGAAAGGATACAGGATTAAATAAACATTTTATATGATCTAAGTAGGAATTTTTCTGTTTCACTAAGAAATTAAACCAGAGTTTGAATCAAGGTGAAGCAGACTGACAGCCTCTGAAAGGGCAAGCTATAAACCAAGGGGATAATAAATTTCAAATATTTTTTTAGTAAATAGTAGTCAAAGGTCAAAATCCATCATATGTGCAAATCCCAATGGAGTCAATGTGTTTGTGACTGACAGTCATACACCACTGCCAGCTTCAGACACACAACAGCTCAAGTCAGTCCTCTAAATGATATTCTGCAGAGGAGAGGGGCTCCAAATGAATGAGTACAAAGGGAAGAAGAATACATGTTTTGGGATCACAGATGCTCAGCACTTCGTCTTTTAAAACATTTTTAATATTTCAACCTCACACATGGCAGAATTAGTCTCTGTTACATGGGACTTTTCTTTAATTTTTGCCATCATCATTGAATTTCAAGTACTAATATCTGCAATTCTGCTTCCCTCGTTTTGTTGTGCTCTGCTGCATCAGCGCAAATCTCTGCTCTCGTCCTCAATATCCATCATAGTCCAGCTTTCTCTGTCACAATTGTTTCCATAGGAAGACTGTTTCTACTGAAAGAATGTAAGGCTATTCCTGCTTTACATAAAATCCGTGACAAACATGTGAGTATATAGGATTGTAGAAACGAATGAAAATTAGTAAGGTGGAAAATTTATAATGTCCTCAGAAAAGACTTTCAGGTCAATGATTAGATAACAGTGTTTTGCCTGTTTCTATTGCTAGTTTTAGCTATGGCAGAAACTAGAAAGGATATAACCTTACAAGGAGAATCTTGCCTTTAGTTCTGTTTTACACTAGAATATCCTGCATTTTTTTACCAGTTACTAGAAGGAGGTGGTTAGTGAGGAAAATTGTGAGAATGAGAAAAAAGTGGTTTGATGCCAAATGCCTACTCAAACACTTGTGTTTCATCTATGCTAAAAACTCACAGAAACCAGGACCAAGTTGTAGATGAATGGAGATAAATGGATTGCCTAAACATTGCTGAAAAAAATGATGAAATTAAATGTATGATTCTAAATTTCTTTTTTTTTTCAGAGCAAAAATGAATTTTATGTCTTCTTACAATATATACACACATACACATGAGTTTTTCTGACATTTATACTCAGAGATACAAGAGTTTTAATGAGTAAGAACTCCATTTCATACCAGTTAATGCTGCAGAGGTGCCTTAACCAGGTGAACCAAGAATTATTTTATATGGAATTAAAAAGGTAGAGACTAATGGCAGTAAAAATTTTGCCTTAATTCTGGCCAGGGAATTAAACAAATATCTCCTGGACATGATTAGCTAAGTTTAAAGAAGGCCTTTGGAAAAAGGGACCACAGATTAATACGCAAATACTTGCTCTGCCCAATCAAATAAAACTAATGCAATTAGTTTTATTGTGGTCAATATCTTTAAATCACTTAAACACAGGCTTGACTTGTGAGATTTGAGAAATTCAATTAACTAATGCCAGTAAATTGATAAAGTTTCACTAGAATAAAAATTATGTAAGCAAGAAAAAATGTTCTTAGTGTACTACACAATAAATGTCATACAAAAGGGAGTGAGAGGCAGCGGAGAGACTGCAGAGAAGAAAATGACTTCTAAAGGACTCTAGTGGGAATCTTTGCAGATACAGTTATTTGGGGAGATAAACTGGCTGCATAGGAAAAGGCTAAAATGTCAATTAAACTGGCAATGTCACAAGGTCCTTTTGTGATCACGTAAGGTAAAGTTATTTAAAAAAAAAAAGGTAAAGAGCTTCACAAAATATTAATTTCTGCTTCTAGAAAAAATTCTTTTTTTTTCCAAAAGCCTAAATATTCCTCAACTAATAAGTGGTTTATTAAAGCTCTGGGTTATGCTATCTCAGAAAAAGAGATTCAGATAGTATCAAAAAAATAGCAAAACAGAAATTGATTACTGTAATATTATGATATAGGCTACTTAAGTAAAAGATGAAGTACGTGTCATCCTTTGTAACCTGAAATGATTAAGAACAATATTAAATAGAACAACCACTTTTTGTATCCCATACAATTTACTGAAAAGGAAAAAACAAAATAGATGTAAGCTTTTGCTTATTCAGATGCTCTCAAACTTTGTTTTGGCATGTCCAGAGACAAAAAGCAAGGCTGATATTTTTGCAGTCATTGTCTCTGAAAATAGAGCATGTTTACTGTGAACAGAATGACATTGTTTGCTGACTTCTGTAATGCTGCTCTTGCTTGAGAAAGGAGCAAACACAAAAGGAAAGTGGAATTGTGTTTTGGTTGAGAGAAGTGGATTAGCGAGCTGTGTAAATATGATGCAGTGTTTGTCTAAAGGATTTCTGCTCTATAAACACATGAGGCTAAATCCTGGTCCTATTGAAGGCAATGGCATAATTCTCCCTTTACTTCAGTAGAACCGAAGATTGGCTCAGCACATTTTAATACTATAAAATTTCTCACTCCAAGAGAAAACTTCACTGGAATGACTGTTTTCACAACTCAACTCTTCTATATCCCAAAATCATTGATGTGTGGGCTCCCCATGGAAACACTATATAGACTTTTCCTCTGAAGAAACAAATAATCAGAGTCTGAATCCACAGTATTTCTTCTCAGTGTTTACAGAGTAGATTAGTATCATCCTATCAATAACAGATGCACAGCCTTTCTGATGTTTATTTTTTCCAAAACAGAATCAGATGGTGACATATACTAACTTTTTTAAAGACCAGACAGCAAAATTATAGCTTCCACTGAAACATTTTTTCTATTTCTTTGCTTATTTTCTTATATGATTTTCTGTTTAACAGAGAAAGAAAGAGAGAAACAAACATAGAAAAAGATTCCATATTTTATTACCTGAGAGGTCCATTATTGACCACCTTTAACTGTGGAGAACATAAAATGATTCTCTGTCCTTGGCAAATTTTTTCCCACCACAGCATTCTTAGAACATTTTGGTTTTCCTAGTGCTCTTTTATTCCTATTCGATGGGGTTTTTTAATTAATCACTCCCACTATGTCAATAGTGGCTTTGCTTTGAATCTGGTGACTGCTAGCATCCCTTTTCAATCTTCTGCAATGGGCCTTCTTAAAAGGTTTTTTCAAGCCCAGATAAATGTCAGCTTGTTCTCCTTTATCTCTGTTATTTGCCAACCTGTTCTCAAACGCAGCAGCACAGTCCACAATCGTGTCACTCACTGTATTTTATAACATTGGCTTGCAGTCCCTTAACATATGTTCTGCCACACCATATTTGATGAGGTCCATGAATCCTGTGAGGAAACAGAAGTTAGTACACTTTATGGAGATAGAGCAATACAGCAGTCCACATTCGTTTTGTTTAGGTTAATATAAGTAATTTGTAAGTAAGTTATTTATACAGGTTGGTGGCTATTTAGGTTTTCTGACTATTGATGAAGTCAAGTCTTTAGTCAAAACTATATTCTTCAATTATTAATGAATTAATTACAGTTCTAGGAACACATAGTGTAGTATATCTTAATAATATTATAATTTAAAAAAAAATCATAATTAGACATAGTCATTCATAAAGTTACCACCTATTTCCACCAAGTAAACTATACAAATTCTCAGAGATTTTAGCATTAATATGTACCAAAACCAATAAAGTCAGCTGTGTAAAAAAAAATCCATTTCTCACTTGTAATAGGCCTCTAGATTCAAATTATAATATTTTACGTACCCAAAAAAATAATAACAAACTGAGACAAGAACAGACTAAAAACCTGGCTGCTGTTCCAAACACATACTGCCAGCAGTCAGAGAGACATGATCTCAATTTTTACCCTGGACTTCGCTGAAGGCCTCAGGCCCTTCCTTAGGGTTATCTTCCAGATCTTGAATTCATGAATGCTATGCCAAGAAAGCATATAAAACTAAAGTATATCTCACATAGTTCAGCCTTGGAAGAGAAAAGTGTGTTGTTTTTTTTTTTACAGTAGTACTGTGAAAGTATTTCATAAAATGAAATTCCAATATATAGAATTTTGTGACTTAGAGTACATTGCTTACAATGTTAATTGAATGAAATTCACATTAGTTGCATCATTAGTTCTATGAAATTCACCCATATTGTGTGAGGAACAAATTCATCCCAAAATTACTCTACCAGGCAGGTCCAGGTAGGCAATGGAATTCTGATATTCACACACAAACATCTCAGGATCTCTTTTTGCCCAAGACTGGCTGGAACCTTAGAGATAATGTCCCTAGCAGACATTTTTATGCATAGCTTGATTCACCTTTCACTTATTTGTGTGTGTGCCACCAGGTCTTAATCAAGTTCAGGCATGTAGATACTTGGAAATATTTTGAAAAAATCCAGAATATGTTATGAAGCACCAATGAGAGTTAACTCCAGAAGAAGAGGGAGAAAGAAAGGGAAAGAAGTGCAGCATTATGGATACAAGAACTGTTTCACAGAGAATGCTGATTACAGAAAAAGCATTTTAGGCCAACTGACCATAAAGAGTAGTCAGAAGAAGCAGCTACTCACAAATAAAGAAGGCGTATAAAAACCAAGTGCCTAAAATGGGTACCCAAGGTACCCATTCTAAAGATGGCAGCCCTGTTATCCAAACAAACCTGGGAGCACAAGAAATAGAAGGATAGGGCTTGTGGCAAATTTTAGACATGAGAATTGCTCATTCCATTCAAAGTGTTCAGAAGCAGAAAACAAAGGTGGTCCGAGTGACACCAGTACATCAATACCAGTAAGAGGAGAAGGCTGGCATGGGGGCAGCGCGAGTCCTGGGAAAACAAGCATGGCCCAGGACTTCATTACCAGACCAAGAGCAGCACCTTGTGTGGCTGAACCCTAGCAACAATAGCCTTAAGCATCCTTAATCCACATCTTTTTTCTCTCTCTTTGTCAAGCTGGTTTTTATTGCTCAACACCTTTGCGCAGTATGGGTGACGATTAATGCTACTTTGAGTAGAGATATTTGGCATACACACCCTACATGCGATCCACAGAGGCGTTTGACACTGCAGAGTCACTGTGACTATGTGGGACATGGTTCTGCCCCATGGGCCCCGGGGAGCATGGGGATTTCTATACCTCCCTGCGGGCACAGCCTGGTTTGGGGGACAGCAGATATTGAGGCTTCAACCCATCCCTTCTCAGCTCCAGGGAATAAAGAGATAAGAGTTCAGGTATTCCCTAGAGACATGGATTACCATCCTGTCTGGATTCATGGAGGCTCTTCCCCCATACCTTTAACAAACTGAAAAAACTACAACCACCACTTATGTCTTTGTGCCTTCAGCAGCGCTGAGCAGAACTGACTCCGTCTAATTAGAATGAAATATATCAGTAATGGGAATAAACGGCACAACTGAGAGACACTTTTAAAAGGCTCTACAAGACCATAAAGCGTCTTACTGCAAAGGTCAGTTCATCCTCCTAGCTCACCCTTACTTTCTAAAGAAATGGAAACCATGAAGGTTGGAACTGGGAGCAAAGATGAACTTTGGTGGAGAGATTTTCAAAGTTATAAAAGGTATTTTGTTGCCCAGTTTCTATAGACAGGAGCCATTTCTATGTCTTACAAACTAGTATGACTATTTCCTACTTGAAACTACTTTCCCTAGTATGACATAAACCCATATTCAAGGAGTCAGACTTTTGACCATATTACATCTGTTATATGCTGAGGGATAAAATTAAGAAACACTTCATGAAAATGTTATGACATAGATAGAGGAAATTTTAAGAACAGTTTCAATAGAATACTTGGATTTTTTTTTAACATGGACTCCTCCACAGCAGCTGTTGTAGGAGGCTTTAACCTGAAAATAGCCACAACTTAAATTAGACCTTTGCACAGAAGAGGACATTGCTGCATTAGAAAAATAGCATGGGAAGGTTCAGGTGTGAAGGATTCAATGTTACACAGTTATTCACATTCTGAAGGAATATCTAAGTGACATTTTTGTTCATGAGAACAGTTTGGTAAGCATAGAAAACAAGAGTTTCTAGACTCCAGCAAGTTAAAAGGCTGAAGAAAGAAATTGGAAATGTCCAAATGTGCTGTCGTATCTCTTAGCAAAAAAATAAACAAGGCATATTTTAAAACCTTTCCATTTCTCAAAGAATGAAAAAGAATGGGAATGCTCTTCAAAAACAGGATAAAGATTTGGTCTGTGAAAGCATTGCTATATGAAAGTATGTGCTTTTGGTACTTCTGACAAAAAGATCTTGCTGGATATCTTTAGTTTGACAAGAGAAATTGTGAGCATTAACATGAGGGATAGGTTTGTGCTAAAGATAAAAGATAAAAAACCTGTTCACAAAAAATTACAAGAGCTAAACCCCACCTTTTACTATAAATAGTTTAATGCTACGGAATTTTCTTGCCATCAAAAAAAGATTTGCAAAGCTTAATGTGACAACACCATCCAGAGTTTAAATTCACACAGATGAAATCAAATAGCATTAGAAAATGGTTGAGCATGGTGATAAAGTGACTGTAAGGCGAGCTGGCAGAAAAGCACTTTCCTAATAATGAGGAAGATGCCCTAGGTGCAAACATGCTAGGCAGAATATTGGCAACAACACGCTCCAGGCATATAAATAAAAGTCCTCTGTCACACCTTTTGCTGCCAAATTAGTACAGCAACTATACAGTCACTGATGCTTGCTTTTCTTTGCAAACTGTAACTTACTACCATCACTGACAGTAAAAAAAAAATCAAGCTATGCTTTTTTGTCTCTTTGTGAAACTGCCTTCTCCCATGAAATAAAAATTAACTGATACAGTTTACACATGAGGTTAACTGTATGCCTCGGTCATACCAACATCTGGTAAGACAGATTTTAATCCTCAGGAGTGTAGGAATATTATGACTTGCTGCTTGGTTCCAGCTGTGTGTCAGATCATGCTTTTAACTTACTTTCTATGGATTCCAGGGAGAGAAGGATTGGATACAGCTCCATGCGTGGAAGCCTTCCATTATAAATCAGCCATGATATTTCAGCCCCTGAGTCCATCCTAACATTTTTGTTTTCAGAGTATGTCTCTCGACTTGCAGCTTGTAAGATACTTTTATATTTCAGAGCCAAACCCAATATGTTATGTAGTTTACTACTGCTGCCTAATTCACCACTGCACTGATTTCAGTGGGGTCATGCTAGTACAGAGCTGCTGCATTCAGAATCGTTACATGAATTTTTCAATGTGTATTGCAGCAATATATACTCCTAGCACATTTTATGTTTCTCATGTTCAACAGAGAAAAGAACGCTATAATGAAGTATAACATTAAAGTCTTCAAATACACCTCTTTTGATGTTGTTTCCAACAAAATGGCAATTGTATAAACAGGAAGAACCTAACATTTAGGTTTCCATTAAGAAAGCAAAAGGCACCTTTGGGTTAATATCCACCCCTACGGATCTGTTTCAATCTTAGCTATAAGGAATATTGTGCATGTCTCCACATTTTGTGCAGATTGCTAAATGTTTTTGCTCAGTAATCCTGGTTTTAAGTGATTTCATAAGTATGAGAAGAGTTGTTTAAGTATTGCTTATTTAATTACTGATTACTTATTATACTTGCAGGTTAGTCTAAAAGGTAATAATATATTAGCATAGACAGATTTCTTACAGTCTTAGAGATGATGGCAGAGAAGCTCCAGTTACCCAAGTCACAATTTATAGATGACTTCCTACATTGAGTTATTTTACCCTGACACATACTGTTTCTTCCACCACAAAACCTGACCACAGCCATACCACTATACTTTCTATAACATTTCTGAAATTGTAGCTAGTAAGAATTGACATGCTCTCTCAATTGTCGCACTTATATCACTGAAGTTAAGCAGAGGTCAAGCCCTAGATAACATTTCTCTGCACGTGGTTTGACTTCTGTCATCCTTAGATTTCCTGTGCATCCTCACAATTTTTTTTATTCTTCTATACATTTTCTGCATTCAAAACTGAACATTGCCTTGTAGCAATTTGCAGTGTTGTAAGTCTGGCTAATTCAACAGTCTTCAGATATTACAGTTAGACAGGCGAAACTCTGCCACTTGTTTCATCACCAAGGACAAAGATAAACCACAAAATGCATTTCGTCGCAATCATTCACTCGTACTTCCTTATAAAAAGCTACATTTCTCCTAATGTCAAATGATGAATATGATATCATACATCAGTTCAAGAGAGGTTAAATCACAGAGACACATAGGAACAACCATTTCTTCTGCTTTTAGCAAGACCTGGAGGACTGAGTTTTGGTATCATGGATAAAAAGCGTAGAGTTTACCTGGAATGTCAAATGGTTACTTCAGCCTTGGCACCCAGACAGTGAGTCTGATCTACCAAATCACCAATACTTCTCACAGTCCAGAGCTCCTTTACATTCACAGATGAGCTCCTGTGTAATCCTCACGGAAAGACTGCTGCCTTCATCCAAGTCACATATAGCAAATATGAAATTTTATCTGCTCAGGACTTCTGAGTTAAAAAGTTGAAGTATATAATCACAGAATGGTTAGAACCATAGAATGGTTAGAATCATAGAGTGGTATAATAACAGCTGGGGTTAAAAAATGAAACAGCAGAATGAATTAATACTTCCTCATTCACAGAGAATGAACACAACAGAAAATTGTTTGACTAAAAAAACCAAAAAAGTAGTAATAAAATTTCAGAGATGGAACTGAAGTTGTATTGAACAATGAATAAAATTGATACAACTGAAGAGATGCTTTGTGTTACTACCATGTGTCAGTATTCCTCATGCTAAGCTACAAAGTGCCACACAAGAGCCACAAACTCTGTCAAAGTGTGAATCCATTGTAAATTTGATGTGAGGTAAAACCAGTGGAGGTGTGTCACCTTGGAAGGATTTGGCAAAGGATGCTGCATGTAAGCAAAGAAAAGATATTCTCGCATTTCAATACAGAAGGTTGATATTTCCACAGAAAGTGTCATGTACAAATATGACCTGAAGTTACAAAGTGCTCTCAGAACTTTAGGGTCAAATATGTCACCCTGCAAGTGCATAAGTAGGTATGACACTTCTTTATTTTCATTCTGGGCTGAATAAAGTAGTTCAGAATAGAATAGACTTTTGGGGATCTTCATCCCATTAATTTCCTTCCAAGATTTTTTATATCGTAGATGAAGAGATAAAGATTATTAAAACTATTATTCTTCTGTCTCAGACACCTATAAATATCTAGTATGCCATTATTTACCTACAAAAAATAAAAGTATGTTTGAGATTCATCAGTTTCATATAGTGTCCTGTCCCACTTGAGCTTTGGCATCACCAACTGAAGGAGCTAATGTGGCATGTAGGGCTTCTGAACTCAGGAGTGCTGGTAACCATAGTTTGGTGCTAGATTTTTTTAGGGAAGGGAGTAGGCTAGTGTTCACTGGGAAACGCTCTGTCAGGTACGCTATGACTGGACTACAATCATCACAGTTGTAGCAATCTTCCCTGTAAGCAGGAAGATTACACAGGTCAGTGGGGTGTACTTGCAAATGGCACATTTTGACTGCAATGCAGAGGAGAGAGCGGTTACTATCAGGATGCTTATTTTTGTTTCTAAATAAGCCTTAAGGATCACATCTGATTCTCATTTAGTTGCTGCTGAAAATAAAATGCATTAACACAGTTTCTAGTTTTTCTTGTTCTCAGGTCCTCCAACTTCAAACTAGATAACATGATCAATAGTCTACAGAAGCATGCTCTCCTCCCCGGGAGCTTAACACTCCCAGCTGCATAAGTGCTCAGCTGTAACAGCAGCCCTGGAGAGAATGTATCCCTCCTCACAGCTGTAAAGCTGATAGCAAGGGTACTACAGTGAGGAAGGAAGAAGTGTGATTGAACTCCCTCACATAGACTAGAGGACAGGACAAAGGTTTGCCTCTGGTCAGTGGGCTTGAAAGACACATAGTATCACATTTACAATCATATTTTTCAATAAAATAATAAAATAGCCTTGTTCATTACATTCAAAGCAAATTTGCAGATGACAGCCTTCAAGCAAGTTTCTGAGCTATAATTCCCAACAGAGTGAAGGCAGCTCCCCTGCAGCCCTGAATCAGTCACCAGAGACAGGGAGATACCAGCACAGCCTGGTGTTTAGCGCTTCCGGTGGGCTAACCCTATGCAACTCCTGCTTATTTGCTATACAGAGTTAAGTAAATTATTCTTCCAAGAAACTTAACTTTAATTACAGGACATATACAGGGTCCTGGCATTTGAGTGCTGAATTCCAGCCCAGGCCCTTTTGCTTTGTGCTTTCAGGGTAAGTTGTGCATCAACTCACTGTGAGAATCTGTGTCATGTCTTGTTTTTAAATCCCAAGTGCCTACAAAGCATTTCTTTGTTTTACAATACACTTTTTTTTCTTATTTTACATTTCATGTTGGAATTTCCAATTTTTTCTTGCAAAACGTTTGGTCCTCAGTTTCTTTTCCTGAGAAAATTAACACAGAAGACTAGTTCCCTGGAGAAAAAAAAAATCATACAGACTGTGTCCTCTTAGAGGCAATTTCATTCAAGATGATCACCAGACCCTCTGTGAAATTTCATCTGTCTCTACACTCTCTGGGTAATGTAAGTGTGATGACATCTTCTCAGCACATTACACCCTCAACTTCTTAATTTAAAGCTTCTAGTTATCTTATGAAGGGCAATGATCTATATCTAAATTTCTGTTCTGCTTAAACTCAACGTCTGTACGTATGTCTTCCTACATATTTCATGGTGAGATATAGAGGTCTGGTAAGGAGATTTGTAGTCCTGACACACAGATTTGTTGAGGAATAATTATATGAGATGGAATCCTCTCCTGGCTACACAGCTCCCTGTTTTCAGTCAAGTGCTTTTTCCAGTATGTACTTAATGCACAAGTCCATTTTGTTATCCATGCTCTCTCCAATTCTCAGACAGATCTTAGCTGCTTCGGAGTGTAAAGAATTGGCCTCCTTAACCGCAGCTTGTTCATTACCTTGCTACTCAGCACACACGGTCTCCTTACTTGGTCAGACAAAAAGCAAGTTTCTTTTTATTTCCCATTCCCATCAAATATACTCAAAATGCTGTTTTGGTATAGTTATAGAATGTAGCTTGTGAGGCTGAATAGTAAGCAGATCTTGCTGCTGTACATGCGAATTAGCACATCCCTGCCTTTCCCCACAGACAGAAAAGAGGAGTTAAAATAAGGGACCATCTAGACTGAACTTTGAATTCTTATCTCTATTCTTGTTTGCAGTCAATCAGCTGCAGCCTGGCCTTGTTACTGATGTTGCTGCTGTGCTCACAGAAAGATCAAAGTCCATTACAGTACCTCTGCCCCTCTCACCCAGGAGAAGGCAGGATGCTTCCAGCAAACACACCAAACAACGTGTGCCCCCAAGTCTGCCCATCCTCAGTTATCTTCCACTAATTCACGCTGTCTCTAAGGAAACTCTGGAGTCTGTTAGACTGTCTGTTTATGATCTGTTTTCCTTGTTATTTTCACTCAATGACAACAATTTGCTTGTTATTTGACGAATGCCAAGTAAAAGCGTAATATAGACTGTGGATGAGCTGGGGTTATTGTTTGAATAATAGGAGCTTGTGACTGATGTTCATGCTGTGTAATTAATCTGCTAAATCACAGGTTTCTTTTCCTCATCAGACAATTATTAAACCTATATAAAGCTTTCAAAATGGCTTTGCAAAATCTTCCTGTGTGAATGCATGTCTGAATGAATATTTGTATGCAGCTTATTCGCATCACAAATATTCAAATCTCTTTTCTTAAACAAAAGAATTATCCTTTCAGAGATTTTGAATGAGTATTTCTGAATATATTTTTTTCAATGTTTTCCCACCTTCAATTCAGATGGACACTGGAACTAATAAGATGATTAATACCAGATAACTCTTTCTATATTTTCATCCTGCAAAGGTATTCATAGACAAATACATATACAAATCTGCACATAACTACAGTAAGTGATTGGTTACAAAATATTCCTTGACATCCAGTTTTTCTTCTTCCTTATCTCCTTACAAACCTTCCATATTATATGTGTTGTTTATTAGAGCAATTTTAATATGGATTGAATGAGCAGTTTACCAGTAAACAGGAAACTATGAACATATTGCTGTAAAATGGGAATTGTCTATTGATAAATCAAAGCATTATGCATCTGACCATATCCCAAGAGAACCACTGAAGCAAGCTGCCTCAGCTAATTCAGTGAATTAGTGATGTTTACTGGTTTGCAAAAGCCATCAAAAAAAAAGAACACACAGCATTTTNCCCCCTTCCCCCCACCTCCCCCTGATATATTTTGTCCAGTACTACAAAAAGTCCAGTACTGCTCACCTGGCTCTGAGCTTTATGTGGGCAGAATAGGATTCTCTCCCACAACCTAGAAGAGGTCACTGCTTCCCCAGATGGACATTGCTTGTTGCCTCCCAGCCCAAGTACTGAGTATTAATGAGCATAAGGTGGT
>VWZL01000907.1:458-18525 GCA_013396915.1 Stercorarius parasiticus | reverse complement strand
TTACTGATAACAAACCAAAAAGATTTTTTCCTTATTTAATACCTATTAATTATTAATAATTAATAAAATTAATAAATAATAATAGCTATTAAGACAAAAAACAGAGACTGTTTTTGTTGTTATTATTGTTATTTCATGGATAATGTAATCTTTTGGAAGACTCTTGAGTGACATATTTTGTAATCTTTTGAGTAAAATATACTGGAAAAAAACTTAAAAAGTCCTAGGAAAAATCCTTTTAGTGCAAATTATTTTGCAGTTTTATTTTGAAAAATAATTGTGCTCATACATAGAAAAATATCTTTGCTACACTATAAACTTATTCTAAAAGTCTAGGCCAATCACTACAGAAAATTTATGGAGTCTCCAGACAACAAGTAAGTTAACCTGCTGTTAAGGACAAAAATCACCTACATAAACACAGGCAGCTCATGATATTTTCATGATAATTCCAGAAGAGCATGCATCCCCTATAAGTTCTGTATCATCTGACAGCCACCTAAACCAGCTCATATTCCTTTACAGAATCACAGATTTGTTGAGGTTGGAAGGGACCTCCAGAGCTCACCTGGTCCAACCCGCCTGCTTTAGCAGGGCCACCTACAGCCCATTGCTCAGGACCATGTCCAGTTGGTTTTGAATATCTCCAAGGATGGCAACTCCACCACCTCTCAAGGAAACCTATGCCAGCACTCAGTTACTCTCATAGCAAAAAAGTGTTTCCTTGTGCTCAAACAGAACTTCCTGTGTTTGCCTCTGGTCCAGTCACTGGGCACTACTGAAAAGAGCCTGGGTCTGTCTTCTTTGCACCCTCCCTTCAAGTATTTGTACATGTTGATGAGATCCTTCTGAGCCTTTTCTCCAGGCTGAGCAGTCCCAGCTCTCTCAGCCTTTCCTCACAGAAGAGATGCTTCGGTCCCTTATCCAGTTATTGACCCTTTGCTAGAGTCCCTCCAGTAGCTCCATATGTCTCTTGTACTGGGGAGCCCAGAACTGGACATAGTATTCCAGGTACTCAATACTGGCCTCACCGGTGCTGAGTAGGAGGGAAGAATCGTCTCCCTCATTCTGCTGGCAACACGTGTCCTAATGCAGCCCAGGATACTGTTGGCCTTTGCTGCTGGCTCACATTCAACTTGGTGTCCACAAGAACCCCCAGATCCTTTTCTGAAAAGCTGCTTCCCAGCTGGTTGTCCCCTAGTCTGTTCTGGTGCTTGGAGTTGCTCTTTCCCAGGTGCACAAAACTGCACTTCTTTGTTGAACTCCATGAGATCCCTGTCAGCCCCTTTCTCCATCTTTTTGAGGTCTTTCTGTATGGCTGTACAACCCTCTGGTGTATTAGGCTCTCTTCCCAGTTTGACGTCATCTGCAGACTTGCTGAGGGTACCACTCTGCCCCATCATTCAGATCATTAGTGAACAGTATTGGACCCAGTACGGACCCCTGGGGTACAATACTAGTTCAGCTATCAACAAGACCTCATGTCATTGATCACCACCCTCTGGGCCCTGCCATTAAGCCAGTTTTTGGTCCTGAAAAGTCCTCTACTTACAGGAGGCAGTGTTGAAAGCCTTACTGAAGACCAGGTAGACAATATCCACTGCTCTCCCCTCATCTACCAAAACAGACGTTTCATTGTAGATTAACTGGCTGCTCAAGCATGGCTTCCCCTTTGTTAATCCATTCTAACTATTCCTTACCACCTTCATGTCCTTCATTTGCCTGGAAACGGTTTTCCAAGACTAGTTGTTCCACCATCTTCACATGAGGGAATCTAAACAGGAACTTCTAAGGTAAGAGTACTAGCTAAAGAACAACAAAATTGTAACACTGCATTAGCTTGCATTTCTGAGAAAAAGTTCCACTGACTTAATTGAACCTATGGTAAATTTTACCAGTTGAAAGGGGTTTCAATTCTGAGGTTACTGCTGAGTGAACCCATTAGTCTTTATTCTGCCTCAATTGCTCATCTATCAAAATAGAGTACTATTTCACATTCTCACAAAGATAAACTTATTTTCAGATGTTCTGATAATGAAGCCTCTATCAGATACTCATAAAAGTAGAGTGAAAGATAGTATCAAACACCATAAAAACCAAACTAAAATAATTACTGAAATTCGTATCTTACTAGACTGTTGATTTTTTTGGTATACACAGAAATGCATACCTAGACATTCATGTTCCTACATTATAAATCTTGTTTCATAAAGTATTCTAGAACTTTCCCATTAAAAACTCCTTAAAATTTTAATGAAATATTTATATACTTTTAAATTTACAGGATTTAACGTGAATTCTCATTTTATTTTCCCTCCTTGTACTTTTTAGTAATATTTAAGAAGGTATTTTGGCTATACAAAAATGAATGATAGTAAAAAAACTCATATTGCAGGATCACATCATGATGCTAAGCAAAACATGAAGGAAACATTTTACAATAACTGTTTTATAAAAATTATATATATACTTTCACAGATTTTTGGAAATTTACACAATTTTTTTCACTTTGGAATGTTTCTCAGCTCAAACTGAAGTGATGCACAAAGTAAAGATATTATTTTTTCCTTAGTTAGTTGTACAAAGATTTATGATAACCTCATACTTTTCAGAAGCTTGTAAATACTTTTCTTACCACTATAGCATTACTACACTAGAAATTAATGAGATTGCCTCCTACACAGAGTCCATTTGAGCAGTGACTAGATTCTACTAAAAATATTACAAGAAAAAAGCAAGGTCTGTATAGGGTAAAAGGTACCTTTCTTTTCATTTTAAGGCTGTTTTAGAATTCAAGAATCAGCTACTGTTTAGTTTAAACATCCTTTGAGACCTCAATGTCCATGATCAAGGGAACTCCAAGTATTTCTTCCAGGTATTTATCCTAAAGCCAGCATTTGTTTCTAATTAATGATGTATAGTCAAAGAACTGTGAAATAAATCCTTCCTGGTGCAATTTGCAAATTCAGACAATATTCAGATCTCAAGGAAGTTGCATTACCTTGATCTAGCTTCAGCTTCTGATAAAGAACTACCTCTCAGATGATTGCATTTTTGGTCTACAGTATTTCTTCATGCAGACGGCAGTTTCATCTGTAAAATGCTATACACCTTTTTTTTTTGGTAAAGTTAGAAGAAATCAGTTTAGAGAGAGAAAAAAAAACAGGCACCTTTTGCTAGAAAAGGGCACTTCAGCATTTAAGAAAGAGTTTCACAAGTTGGATGGGTCACTTAAGGGTGCATTCCAGCTTGCCCTCATCTATCATTCTGGCTTTCTTAGTAGTATAAGAATCAATCTTAAATCATGCCTACCTAGTAGAGATTCCAGATTTCAAGGGAATGAAAGAAGCAGATGAACATCATTCAGCAAATAGATCCACTGGAGGTCAATAGAAAAGCCATTGCATTAGGTGTTAGGGCCAGATGGGTCTACAGACATTAACTGCAGCATCAGCAAATAGAATTTTAGAACTAGCTTCTATCAGGTCATTATCATTTGATTTCATGTCAGTTCAGCTATAGTATAATCCCATGTTTTGGAAAAACAAGCTATTTCTTCTTTCTCCAGCAATTTACAATAAATTGTTCCTAAATATACACCACTGAGTATTTTTTCAATCTTCTCTATTTACTAACTCGATTTGAATCCTGGTATTCTGCACATTTGCAGCAGCTAATAGCTTGGGACTAAATTTGTTTCTTACTTTTAAAATCACCGCAGTGGAAAAATATTGTAAATATATTTGTAATAATTTCACAAATATTACAGCCATTTCATCTCTTTCATGATTTTGTGCTGTATTTGCCGGTAAAGCTGATACTGCAGTTTAGCCTCCTGAAGTGTACATTTCTAATGCTCAGTGATCCATAGTAGTGAAACTATCAGACCAGGAGGAATAAGACAACCTGTCTCATGCAGCTCACAAATATATGTGCAACCGCTAATGATATTCCTATCCTGGCCACCTTCTTAGAAGCTGGTGGAAACATCAGGTGGTTCTTTTTGCATTCATAATCACTCCCTGGAGTGAGCAAGAGAAATTAGCGATAGTGTCATTATTAAGGAGGTGAAATCAACCTTCAAGTTTCAGAAAAACTTCTAGGCTTTCACAGGAAAAAGTTAGTAAAAAAATTCTGCAGCTGATATTGTAAGTGCTGTTATACTTATCAATAAATCAAAGCTTTGTGAAAAGTCCATTTGGACAAACAGAAATATGTATTCAAAAAGAGATTTTTGATCAAGGACATAGAATGAACTTACAGTAATCTATTTTAGAATAAATAGACACAATAATGTCAAGTGCTTGGCAATCTATCAGGGAATTATTAAAACTAGATTTTTTTTGCAAAATATTATGTGATAATTGAATCCATTTCTTTTCCATTTCTTTGATGCGTTCTTTATAAAGTTGCCTTTATCTCTTTATTACTTGGCCATCTCCCATAATTCCTCATAGCCTTTCAAAACCAAGTTTCTAAGGAACCATATTTAACAATGAAGCCAAGCAACTTCTTGCACTCCCCTTTCTCAATTAGAGTATGTTTTCTTTATTTTTGTGGAGGCTACAGTGAATTTTTCCATGAGGAAGCTCCTTGTGCCGTACCAAGAGAAAATTCCTTGTTAGCTTTGAGGGGAACAAAAATAACTGAAACAGAATAGAAGAATTACAAGAAATAAATCGTTAGCTCTTTTGGCTCACCCTGGGTAGCTGTATTCTCTGATCTCTGGAAGACTCTAAAACATTATGAAGTTTTGTATAAATCACATGTGACTTTTTTTTCCTATTACTTCCTTTGCCAGAATGCAAGTAATTTTTTGTTAAGATTTTGTAGAGATTTATCCTTGTTTTAACTTTTCTTCATTTCATTTCCTAAATTCAAGGTTTGTAAATGGTACTTATTTAGCTTATGGTGCTAGATTAGGCCCTGCACACTGCATGTTGCAACAGAGGGAATCCTGAAATGAAATTTTGCAACATGTCCTAACTTTTTTATACCTACCTGGTTTATACCAGTGAATCTGGGTACATTTGGATGCTGGAACCTTTTGGATTCAGGTATGACCTGAGTCAAATTCTTCAAAGGCCATCAGTACCTTTGAGTTTCCAGTTTTGTGTGTGAAAAACTGCTGGTGAAAATGCAGAAAATATAGAATTAATTATGTATCTAGATACAGCATCAAGTCTTTTTGACTGAGTGCAGAATTTTGCAATGACTATGTTCCCCAGCTTTGAATCAAGTTCTTTATTTTTCCTGTACAATTAGCATATTGATATAGAATAGTTAAACACATTAGGGCATTTAAATGATCTGTAAAGGCTAAATAATACAGGAATTCTGTAGCTATCTCAGAATTAGCATTAATCAATTCTGGATATAAGTATTTAAGACTAAAGTGAAAATGTTCTTTGGTATGGAAAGGCAACCACACATCCCTAACTCTGACCTGAAACAACACTTCAAAAGAATCCAATTATCATGATTCATGACTTAATGTTGTCAATAAAAACGTTATCAGGGAATGTGATAATAACTGACTTCTAAGTATACTGAAGGCTGTTGGTTTTTTTCTTTTTCATCCTCTGTCCATTATTTAGGGAAAAAAAATTCCTTTTGGTTTTTAATAAATACATGTTCCTGTTAAAAGAGAAATTGAACAATGATTGTTCTAAATACTTAACTGTATACAGGTGCATTTCCAAATCAATTAAAATGTCTTCAGCGTGATTCGGTAAGCAACTATTCCTCTGTCATTTAAACATTCATCTACCACGACAACTAGATTAGTTTGTTACAAAAGATGTTATTATTATAGACTATTACAAGACCATTTAAGTTTCCTGCTTTTCTAAGCCATTAGCCTATGAATGGAATATCTTGAGGCGCTCTCTGCCTGCTGAGGCTCCTTCTCAGCTGGAAGTTTGTGCCTCCTCTGAGGACTCCCTGCACCCATCACTATGCCCAGGCTTTGTGGCTGTCAAGGGAAAGGTGGCTCATGTCGAGAAAAAAATGCACAAGGGTAACAAACCTTCAAAACAACACGGGGGAAAAAAGTACCAAAGAAAAATTATGTTAACAATTACAAAAAGTAGGAGAGTACTGTAATCCGTTCAGGAATACATACATTTTTATGGGGAATTTGGAATAAAAAAAAGCTATTCAGATAAAGACAGAAGAAGGAAAGGCTGAGTGTGTTATTTCGATGGCCATGTAATGACCCATACTTTACCCTAAAAATGATCACTAATAGTACTTTCTTTTTTAGCACTATAAGATTTTAGAAATCATTTGACAGTGTCAGGTGTGGAACATTATTAAATACTACACTATGCCAGCAGAATAATCATTAATATTATGAGGGCTTTATCTGAAGATATACGTTGTACAGTCAAAGTAAATTTACACTTAATCACACTAAGTTTTTAGAGGAGTTTGGTACGCAAGTTCTGGTGATAATTGAAATATTTCACTGCTAAAAAGCCCTGTTGTCTTTTGAGTGTGAAACATTTCCCTGTAAATAATTTTTTGTCAATAAAAGTCATGCTCTAAAATTTGCTATTTGTACATATCTAAACTTATATATGTCTTCCTTACATAAACAATGAAAATGTAGATACTTCAATATCTAAAACTTGTCACGTAACCAGAATGGGGAACTAAAAATGGCAAATACATGAGTAAATACAGAGCTAAAGTTAGCATCTTACCCATGATTAATTATCAGATTTTTCAAGGCGAAAATTTTTTTAAGAGTGAGCTTGTAAATCTAAAAATTACCTTTAAACAACAAGTAATTCTCCCAATTCAGGTAACATCTTTATTCCATTGATGTCAATGAGAAAATGCAATCACCCTTAACTTCTAAAATTAAGCAGTCCAATTCTACTAAATGCAGCTGTCTTTTATAAGATTTATATGGGACAGTAGTGATAAAGAAACTTTGTTTCACCTCTGGTGTCTCTTTATTTTTTTAATTTTTTTTCCCCACAATTTAGAAGTGGCTTTATTTGCTTATAAAGCGTATATTTGCTACATAGTAGCAAGTTAAATGGAGCATTGAGCGTATTGCAGTCTGGTATTACCTAAAAAAAAATATGGCAACTGACAGCTATGTACTTTTTGCTGTACAAAAAGCACTAACAGATGCAGTTATTATGTCTAGTGCTTTTGGCATCTGCATAGTACCTATTATTGAAGCTAAACACAGAGCTGAAGAAGGTACAATATCTTTGCAGCTGTGGCATGCTCAGAGAAGAAACAAAAAAGTGAATATGAGACGAACAAGGGCTAAGAAAGACTTAGGAAAGAACTATTTATACTACAAAAAAGTGGATATTAAGTTCCAGTTTCCTGCCAAATTCTAATCCCTGAATAAAATGTGCAATTTCATTCTCTTAAAACTGAAACATAGACAAAAAGTTTATTTAATGACCACAAGTGCGGTAAGAGATAAAGTGAACCAAATTGAAATCAAGAGCGTTTGTCCCACACTTCTGACAGACAACTTCTACAACTAGGAACTTAAAAAGCCAATTAATTAACGCATTGTTGCAAACTCTCCTATGCTTTGAAATTACATGCCAAGGTTTCAATTTTGACGGGAATGCTCTTCCAGTTGTAAAATCACTCAGATTTTTCTCCCCAGTCAGAATGCCACTGGCATTCACCAAGTAGGGAACAGAAAATCAAATTTTTTGTTCAAGACCACTCAGTTTGACTGTTTAAATAGAGACCAGTGACCTTGAGATTCAAGCCTGGATGCAAGAACCTCCTGTCATTCAGAGCTCAGAAGTGATCTCGTCTCCCTGCAGTAATTTTTCAACAAGCGTGCTTCAGCTTAAATGCTTATGCCCTCCAACCAGCCTTGGGCAGAGACCGATCATGAAGATTTTACAGCAAACAAAACAAAGAAACCTAAATGCTACAGTACATAAATGTGTTTACTACCATTTTTCTTTGGCTATTGTGTAATAATTCCACTGGGACGGCAACGTTTTCGTTTTGTCTGTGTTAGAGAAACAAAGAAAGCAAAATACTGGCCTGATCACTTTCTCTGTGCAACCTATAATACTTGGACAAATTTCTCAGGTCATCATGTTTGGGCAATTTATAGATGTGGCTGCTTTCAGAGATACTGAATTAGTTTTCAGACAGGTGATTCTACTTCAGAAGTGGATTTTTGTCACTCTTCATGCATACAGAAGCTTATTCTGGTACCACCTAAGTCAGCAAGAACCATGAATTTCTTTATTTCATCCTTTTCTGCCACAAACCCGTCCCATGAAGGGGAGTTCTGCAGGGAGTGTTCTGTGGCAGAGGAATGCTCAGGAGTGATGACTACACATCACAGCAGGGAGTGCAGCTTTGAAAGGATTCACCTGATTTCACTGAAGAAGAGGACATGGTCCTCTGCAGAGTTTAATTCTCTTCTCATTTATACTTGTATAAATGCAAGGAAATTTTGCACTTAATTTTCTAGCACTGACTTTAATTTGATGTCTGAAGTTTGTTCTGTTGCTTGGATTGCTGTGAAGAAGTTATAACTTTACCAAAGACCAAAGTCACACTTCAGAAAAAAAAAAGAGAATTAGACTTGTCCTTTGATACAGCTGCAAAGCAGTAACACAAGGGAAAAAAAATTAATCCAAGGTTTTGTTTAGCTCTTCCCTGTAGAAACCTATAGTTTTCTTTTTTTCAAAGTAATTTTTGTATGATGGAGTTCAAGCCTAAGTTCAGCTTCAAGCTGTGTATTCCACTGCAATTCTAATACTGCTGGCACTTCTGGAAAGCAGCCCAGGTGGGTTTAAGCATAGTATACAGTACAAAAGTAATTTGCCTTGCACACTGTATGAGATCAGATACTGCTGGCCTCCACAGAAAAAAATTATATTTATACAATAGAGTTTATTTACCTTTCCGATTCTTATTATACAGTGATACAGAAGTAAAAATTCTTCACTAAGACAAAACTAACCTTCTGATATACAGGTAGAAGAATACCGTATTTGTAGGAAAGTAAATTGCTCCCTTTCCACTGAAAGATTTGAAGTTCATCTACATTTGAATGTGACCATTCTGCTACCTAGCATATCACTTCGAAACACATTTCCTTCACAAGCACACTCTCTTGTAGCCACTCTCTTGTAGTCGTGCTATTCCCTGATTTCTATTAGAAATAATGCTTACCAATACAACAGCTATAAAACCCAGTCAAGCTATTATTGTCTAGCTACACTACAAAACTGTATTAACACAGGCTTTAAAAAGAGAAAATGTTCTAGTCTAACACTTCAGATCCTGTAGCTTAATGAGGTAGTCAGATTATCATCTGATGATGATACAATATTCTTATATTTAATTAGTAATCTCTGTGTTCTTTGAAATGACAACATGTAAACATATATTGCATTGTGTTTCAAACCCAAAGCCTTTGTGCATATCAAGACTCCAAGGAAAAGCACTCAATACAAGGGGTAAATTTACCAGATTTTCTTTGGGTTTTGGTGCATCTCAGTAACTGAATACATATCTTTCAGTGTCAGAGCAATGCTCTGCAAATGCAAAGTGTGTGAACTATGAAGACTTTCCATTCTTTTTGCACTTCTGTGAGTTGGAAGCCATCTCACAGCTGGTTTAGTTTATGAGAGTTGATAATGGCTGCTCAGCAAGAGGAATTCTGAGTAGACTGCAGACTGCAGGAAAAAAGCCAATGCAGTGAAAGGATTTGGGATCTTTTAACACCAGGTTGTGAAGCTAATCTACGTGTTGTTCCTAGTACTCACAATCAATGAACTAGAAAAAAAAACAAAAAAAACAAAAAAAAAACCAACAAACCAAGCCCGAGGTGGAGCCAGGAAGCTGGAAAGAGGAATTGTGCAGATTGGTGGATGCAGGTTTGAATTAACTGGCAGCATACCCATGAATGGATGAGTGTTAGTAGAAGAAGACATTCTGGAGAAATAAGAATAGAACGGTAATTCTTTTTTAAGAGGGAGTAAGGAAAAGTAATGGCTGACAGGTAAATAGGAGACAGAGGCCAGGGTTCCATTCCCCGCTTATAGATAACTAGTGCTAACTAGATTCCCGCAGATGCCTAAAAACCTCTGTATGAGCCTAGCAGTTATGATGTGTGATCTATGGCAGCCTTCTGGAATGTTTTAGAGCCTAAGTCTGGAGACCCTGTGTTGCCTAAAGTGACATAAGATGTATACATTTAGCCAAATGAATCTCACTCAGAAAGTAAAAAGTTATTTCCTTTCCATGCCTTTAACTTTTCCAAGCAAGGGCTTGGCATAAAAAGTAAAAATAAATAAATAAATTAGATCTAGTTTTTTTCTGCCAGTCTCTTTATTAGCCATCCACACACTTCCCTGTCAAGAAGCATGGAATGAGTGCCAACTTGTTTGAAACAGTGAAATAATTACAGTGAAGTTTTCTGTCCATTTATTTTGTGTTCCAGCAGCCCTTCCCTGACACTAAAACTTTTGCTTATCTTTATCCTTCACCAAGGCAAAGATGTTGCTACTACTCTCTAGGGAACTTCGTATGACCTTATGACAAAAATAACAGTTGTGCATAACTGAAAATACTCCAAACTCTGCATAACTGAAATCTGTTTCAGAAAAGGTTTTTGCTTTGCGTATGGTTTTGCATGAAATATTGACTTGTTTTCATTTACTGTAGCAGTCCAAAGCATGCGTAAGAAAATTTACAATGTGATTAAAATTGATACATCTGTTACAGATACAGACATATGAGAAGACTGGCAAGAATACACACAATGAAACAGAAGTGTGTGGTCATTTTTACGTGACAGGAATTAGGCTAAAATTTCAGATAGCATGATATTAGCCATACTGGGGGATACAAGGAGAAAGACAATAAGTCAATATAATACACTTAAAAAGGAGTTTGTGGGTAATCAAATATCTCTAGCTCTTGATTAGCACAAACCTTTTTATGCTTAAAAAAGGGATAGGAAAAATGAATGCTCATTGGAAATAAAAGCTATTTATAAATATTCATATTATGAGTAAGCAGACCTCAGCCTGGTACATTTTCTTACTTTACATCCATGTCCTGTAGATATATCAGTATATTCTGAAATAAATATTAACAGACACAGTATTAAAATGTACGTATAAGAGTCTTGTTGACAAAATTAAAGATAACTCTTAAGAATAAGTGATATTTCTTATGAACTGAAAATACATCCTCTATTTCCTGTGCAGCTAGAGTTTGCCATTTGATAGAACTTTTTTCTAAATGCTTCATTTTGAAAAATATGTTATAAATCATTTTATCTATACTTGATTCTTTTAATTATAATACATTTTAGACGACATACTGCTTAATGTTCTGTTGTGTTCAGTGGGTTTAGGATTGAAAGCATACACGAGTGACAACGATGAAGAAAAAATCAAGCAGGTGAGCTTAGCTGCAATAGCCATACACACGTCAGTCGGTAATTATCAGACAATTCAGCCTCAGCAAATGAGCTGTTGTGCTGTGATTGCTCACACTTCTTGTGCTTTTTTTGTTCCTTTTGTTTATGGAAATTAATCTGGGATATATTTATACATTAATCTGGAATATATTTGAAGAGGCTGTCCAGAAACCTCCGCACCAGATTATTTCATTACTATGGAGAAAGAGACTTATGTGTATGGAAAGCGGATTGCAAGCAGTTAAAATAATTTTTGCACCCTGCAGTCGGCCTTGTAATGTGTTACAGTGTTCTTTCTACATGGCAGTTTACTTTTAATAACTTCACCTCTGAGTATAGTCATGTCCTGGTTTCAGCTGAGACAGAGTTTATTTTCTTTCTAGTTGCTGCTGTGTTTTCAGATTCAGTATTAAAGGAATGCCAATAATGCATATTGTTTTAGTTGTTGTTAAGTGATGTTTATACTACTCAAGGACTTTTTCAGCTTCCCGTAGAAGCTGAGGAGCATAGACAGAACTACAGAATGGTCAATGGAATATTCTGTACTATAGGCATCATGCTCGGTATATATATGGGGGTTGGCCAGGGGGCGGGAATCTGCGATCACTGCTCGGGTCGGACTGGGCAACCAATTCACCGTGTGGCAAGAGTGACTTGTGTCTTGTGTATTCTTTTACCATTATTATTGTTATTATTATTGTTATTATTGTTATTTTCCTTTTCCACTATTGTTCTATTGAACTGTCCTTATCTAATTTTTTTTTCCCTTTCCCCTCCTTTTCTCCCTCTTCTCCCTACCCCTCTCTGGGAAGGATGGGGGGCTGAGCGAGAGGCTGTGTGGTCCTAGTCGATGGCTGGGATTAAACCATGACAGATCACAACAATTTGAGCAGTTTTGACAGAACGACTAAGAAAACAATGCATGCTGCATGTGGTGTCAATGATAGCTTTGACTTTAGCACTCTAGTTGTTGGTAATGAGACTAGGCAAAGGACCTGTACAAAATCAACAACAGCCAAGTCTAGCAGAGTGACAACTCTTGCAAGAGTGGCATCATAGAGGTTTTTTCTGATGCTGGTCAGGCTGCATATATTTGTCAGAAATGGTCATCTTACAGTTTTCAGAATTATACATCTGATTGCCTTTAACAATAAGAATGGCAACAGTAAGAATATTGCAACCTTGAACACTATGTACGTAAGCATTCATAAACTGGCTTATAAATCATGACTCCCATTAACACAGACCACAAAATAGCTGAGAGTTGTTTCACCTCTGCAACCTGCCGGACTGATGAGACAAATGGAATAAAGGTGTCATCAGTGTTAGGCATCAATATAATAATTTTATATTCAATGAGCACAGCAATTGCTGGCTATATTGACAGGTATAATCAAAACACATGAAGTGAAGAAGCAAATCCTTTTATCAAAAATAGTATGAATAGTAAAAAATGCCAGCAAGAGAATGCAACTGATCATTCATGAATTCATCTAGCTTTCTATTTCCTGGAGGCAAAAGTGCTTTACAATAAGAGAGTCACTGTAGTCTGGTCCAGGAGAGCCTGCCTACCCAGACCCACAGCTGTATTAATATGTAAGTCAGATTTCAGAGCAATTCAGCCAGAATCCAATATTTTCCTATTATGATCAGTGGCAACAGTCTAACAACGGTCAGAGCATGTTTGCCATTTTGGTTTTGCCTTTTGTGTCCACTGTCCCACATTGGAAACCAGCATGTTTCATGTAATAAAAAAGCACCGTGAATGGCAGATTGTCTGATGTCTGCAAGAAGAATATGAACAGAGCCACATCCCCAGTAAAACTAGATTTTCTAATTGCAAAATAGGGATGAAGAGGGGAGGTTCTGATTTTAGTGAGAAACTTGATGATAAAAGGAGCATGTCAACCAATTAATGAGCTTATTTATAGCATGTTAATAGCCAGTCCCAGGGAATGAGTTCTGGTTCTGGGATCAATATATATAGGCACACTTAGCACATCTCCTGATAACCTCTGTGCCTAAAGCCCTTTCTAGCATGCTTGCAATTTGTCTGCTTCTCACAAAACCGATGTTTCAAAGTCAGGTGGCAATATATCAAGTTGTAATGAAAGCTAATGCCCTCCTAGAGATGGCTTCTGCAGATTTATAGGTGCCATAAACACTCACTGCAGATAAACTTGCAATGACTATGCTTTCCACAGTTCAAGGGTCTTCAAACACAGATAGTCTGGGACCTCCTTTCCCCAAGTGATATCATCTGCGAATCCTGTGTGAAATCTTCAGTGTGGATAGCACAATGTAAGCATCACAACACCCACAAATGACACAGTTCCTGCACAACCAAGGATCACAAACACCTACGTCTAGGCCCTGAGCTCTCACAGCATCAAAATAAACTGCTCATCTGGTTGGCTGAGTACTGTGAGAGTCTGAGGAGTAGTCTAATACTAGCATTTTGCATGACCTGAGTAAAACTGGTAGTGTTCCATGTCACCTGATTTGGAGTCTGTATCATTTTGGTCTCTTGGGCAATGACAGCAAAATAGCCTGGTTCAAGCTCCACACAGAACGCCAGTTTGTGGCCACTCACTCAGCTGCAGTATCAGCTTAGCCTCATAAACAAGATTTGTTCCTGCATGGCTAGAAAATTGGTTATTCTAGCCATTAGCTATCCAAGACAGATTTCACAGCCAGCAGTACATAGGCTTCCTACTCACACAGCAGAAAAAGACATTACTTTCATTTGTTTCAATGTCCTCAGACATCCCCCACGGTAATCTTATTTTCTTATAATTTATACAGGTGAAGAGGCTGGAAATTAAGTAAAAGAAAACTTTTTTATTTTTTCAATCAATCTTTTCCCAAACCAAGAACTGAAAAAAATGTTTTCCTTTCTTCCAAAACCCAAAACCTTCAGGAAAAAAGGCATTGTTTCTTACAATCTTTTGTCCTCATGTGTTCTTTTCTATTTTAACTCAGTAAGTTTGCTCCAACTCTGAGAAAGCTACCTGCAGAGACCAAGGGATGGGCACATGCCAAAAGAAGCACCTACTAAACCCAACAGACTAAATGTCTGTAAGAGGGTAACCAGTGGTTTTCTTCATAGCTTTTGCATGCTGGTTCTCTCCCTCAGAGAGGGCCTGAATGATTCTTATGCTTCTATGACCCTTTTCTTTCCATGGGCAGCCCACCTGCCCCCACAACTGCAGCATGTGTGGAGAAAAATATTGAATAAGCCCCTTCGTTTTCACTGAGGAAAAATACAACATAACACCTGACAGTTAGAGCATAGTAAAGCAAGAGATACAGACCAAGAGATAAAAACAACACAGGAAAAAAAAACCCAACCAAACAAAAAAAACTCAACTGTTTGAACAAACCAACCATATAACTGCAAATGGCTATTAAAAACCAAACAGGAAAAAACATGTGACTGTACTGGGTTTCTCACCACCCCTCCAAAAAGTGAGGTAATACTCGGTTAAAAATACACAAAACCAAGAACAACACATAGCAAATCAGTTCAGAACCAGAGACAAAAGTGAAGGGTGGGGGCAGAATAAAATCAAGAAAAATACATGAGGTGTCTACTTGAGGAATCGTGTGGCCATGGGTATGCTCTGCTCTTCCTCTTTCCCTTCCTTCATTACATACCACCTGTTCTTATTTACATCCTCTCTGGTATACTGAAATACCACTCCAGGAAGCAAGGGTACGTACCTTATTTTTGTGGTGTGTTTAAGAGAAAGAGGCTGAAATTTCTTACCTCAAACACACAGTCATCTGGAAGTGGATAATTACATTCACATTTGGTCTCAATAGCCAATGTTTACTAACATCTATTCAATTCAGAAGCTTATTTGATGTATACATTTAATGATTGGATGGACACAGTGTGTTGATCTGGAGAAGAACATATTCCAGTGGAGCCAGAGCAAAGGGAAGGGGGACATTTTTATCCCTCATTGATAAAGTTATTTACTATCTCATTAAGTACACATGACTCAAAGTCTGTCAAAGAAACTTTTGCATCTGCCAGGAAGCAAAGCAGATCTTACTTTTAATTTAAAAGAACAGACAGTCTCCTGAATAAATAAATTGGTTTAAGGTTGAAAGACTGAATCTGTCTGAACCTACAGAAGTCCTCAGAGGGAAGGGTGGTCAACAGAGCCACCCAGCTTGCAGGCAAGGAAAGCCTGAGAACAGGATGATGAAGGATGTTCTCAGAGGCCTGCTTCTGAAATTGTTTTTTAATGGAGCATCTTTGAAGGACCTTCTGTCTGAAGGAGTTCTTTGAGATAGGAGTTCAAATCAGTTCTTTCTAACAATTGCAGCCTGATGCGTAGCATACAAAACCCAAGACCTCGGCTGCTACCTGGTTCAAAATAAATGCAAGTCAACTGAGCATTAATGAATTCTTTGATGTGTCCTTAGTTAACTTAATTTATGCATCATTTTTTCACTTATTTCTTCCTCCAAATCCTTCACCAACATTTGCATCTTTTATGGATGCTATGAGTAAAACATGGTTGGATCTGGGTTTTCTCCTGTGCAAATCACTCTGGATGCGAATTGTGGCAACAAGAATTCATTTCTAATTACCCATCCACATTCAAAAGTGTTTTTTTTTAAATCAGTTTCTTGTTGCAGCAGGCAAAACTAGGGAAGTTCACTTAGTTCTTTTCTATTCTTCAATGTGTTTTCCTTCAAGAATCAAAAAAAAGCAATATGAAAGCATAAAGTGGGAAAGGAGTTTAAACACCATGTAGAGAAGGTGAAATAATCTCATGGGGACCTTATCCAGAACACCAATTAGGATTAACCAAATTAACACAAACAGTGTTAAGTAACAGTAAGAGACCTAGTTCTTTTTGCTGTCCAATTCCAACCCTATGCAGAAGCAGCCTCAGCTGCCAAAAAGTCTTGTAACAGTTCTTAGTCCCAGTATTTACACCTTCTATGCATTGTGATTGTGAGTACCTGCTTTAATATCCCCAGGTTTTGGAATGCTGACCTTAAAGTACGTTTTGCAGTAAGAGATTTACAAATGCCGTTACAATAATTTTAGGGGAAAAAAGGCCATGCTGAAATGAGCACCAAAAGTGAATACATACACCAAAAATCTCATCAAATTCAAGGTGTTTTTATCTGCATTTTCTTTTTCTTCACTGCTAAGAATCAAGAAATATGTGTATCTTAACAGAAATTTTCTCCTTCCTAATAAGTCTCGTCCTCCCAGCTGATATTCTATATTAGCTTGCACTGGGCATTATATCAGTCCTATTGTTATCTCAGTTTGAGTTGTGACTATTAGTTGATAATTTTAAATGCTTTTTAAAGTGGATCACAGAGCCTTGTCATGCCTTAAACTGGGAATATTTTGAGGTTTTTTCCAAGAAAGCCTTTATGGTTATTTAATAGAATAATTAGTTTTTTATCCTTGTGGTCACAAGAGATACAATGACAACTGAATAGTCAAAATCAATTGTGCATGTATGGAGACATTTAAGCAAAGATCAAAGAGTTCTCAGGTTTGCTTCTGAATTACTTGCTCAAGTCCTTGGGTTTAAATCACACTCTCAATGTAATTAGTATACGTTTACAATACATTTTCAATTGTATTTGAGCACAGACACCGAGATTCTCGGCATCTTTAAGAGAGGGAGACAGATGGATGTCCTAACATAGTATGTAAGTTTGTACAAAACAAAGACGTGACTTAGAAACATTTTCCTCTGGGTGAATTTGTTATTAGTGTATTTAAACATAAATATAATATATTTTATCTTTTTACTAGACTGGTTGACAAGTTAAGGATTAAATATTTCTAAAAAACTATATCTAACTCTGTATCTAAAACTATATCAGACTCAAAAAGGAAGCCTATAGAGGGTGGAAGGAAGGACAGGTATCCCAGGAGGAATACAGAGAATCAGGTTCGTAAAGAATAAGGNCCATCAGGGGCAACAAAAAAAGCTTCTATAGGTACGTCAGTGACAAAAGGAAGACTAGGGAAAATGTGGGCCCTCTATGGAAGGAAACAGGAGACTTCGTCACACGGGATATGGAGAAGGCTGAGGTGCTAAATGACTTTTTTGCCTCAGTCTTCACTGGCAAGTGCTCTAGCCACACCGCCCAAGTCATATAAGGCAAAAGCAAGGACTGGGAGAATGAGGAACTGCCCGCTGTAGAAGATCAGGTTTGAGACCAGCTGAGAAACCTGAAGGTGCACAAATCCACAGGACCTGATGACATTCATCCACATGTCCTGAGGGAACTAGCAGATAAAGTTTCTAAGCCACTATCCATCATATTTGAGAAGCTGTGGCACTCTGGTGCCCACTGACTGGAATAAGGGAAGCATAACCTGCATTTTTATAAAGGGAAAGAAGGAAGACCCAGGCAACTACAGGCCAGTCAGTCTCAACTCCCTGCCCAGCAAGATCATGGAGCAGATCCACCTAGAAACTCTACTAAGGCACATGGAAAATAAGGAGGTGACCAGTGACAGCCACCATGGGCTCACCAAGGTCAAGTCATGCCTGAAAAATTTGATGGCCTTCTACGATGGCGTTACAGTGTTGATGGATAAGGGAAGAGCAACTGACGTCATCTACC